>CATIWF010036671.1:0-27420 GCA_949630135.1 Balakata baccata
TCATTATCATGATCCCATCATGATTTCCTTCATGCTATGTTTTATATCATGGACTTTCATTAATCAGTTTAAGATCTATATCAATTCATATGCAAATGAATACTAATATAATGAAAATATGCCTTTATGAATGTGTACACTAAGTGCCTGAGGCGATTGCCTTTTGGGCACATCTCTAACAGGTCTCTTTTCCACAATATTATGTGCAAGGCTACTAGAGGACTTCTTACTCAAAGCATCTGCCATAACATTATCTTTATCAGGATGGTAAAGAATAGTGCAATCATAATCCTTGAGTAGTTCCAGACATCTCCTTTACCAAAAGTTTTACTCTTTCTGTTGGAAAATATACTTTAAACTTATGATCGGTATAAATCTCACATGTCTTATCATACAAGTAATGTCTCCAAATTTTAAGTGCAAAGCTCATTGCTACCATCTCCAAATCATGGGTGGGATAATTCTGTTCATGTTTCTTCAATTGCCTAGAAGCATAGGTTACCACTTTACCATGCTGTATTAAAACACACCCTAAACCAGCTCTAGAAGTATCACAATACACTGTAAAGCCTCCTGTTCTAGATGGTAAGGTCAACACTGGAGCTGAAGTCAAACAATCCTTTAGATTTTGAAAACTTCTTTCACAGGCATCTGTCCACTGGAACTTGACATTCTTTTGAACTAATCTTGTCAAAGGTGAAGCTATTCTCGACAAATCTTGCACAAAGCGACGATAATAACCTGCCAAACCCAAAAAACTATGGACCTCAGTCACTGTTGTCAGTCTCTGCCAGTTAGTCACTGCCTCTACCTTTTTAGGGTCCACTTGGATACCATCCTTAGTCACCATACATGTCCTAGGAAAGCCACACTCTCCAACCAAACTTCACACTTAGAAAATTTAGCATACAACTGATGTTCCCTCAAAGTTTGCAACACCATTCTTAAATGGTTTGTATGTTCTTACTCAATATGAGAATATACTAGAATATCATCAATAAAGACAATAAAAAATTGATCCAAGAATGGCTTAAATACCTGATTCATCAAATTCATAAAAGCTGCAGGTGCATTAGTGAGTCCAAATGACATCACCAAAAACTCATAATGGCCATAACAAGTCCTAAATGATGTCTTGGGTATAACCTATAGACGTATCCTCAATTGGTGATAACCAGAATGCAAATCAATCTTAGAGAAATGCTTGGCATCTTGTAACTGATCAGATAAGTCATCTATGCGAGGAAAGGGATATTTATTACAAATAGTAACCTTATTCAGCTGACGATAATCATTGCAAAGACACAAAGACCCATCTTTCTTTTTCACAAACAAAACAGGAGCACCCTAAGGAGAGGTGCTAGGTCTAATAAAACCTTTATCCAACAAATCTTGCAACTGTTCCTTAAGCTTCTTCAACTCTACTGGTGCCATCTTATAGGGTGGCATAGAAATGGGAGTCGAACCGAGTACCACATCAATGCAAAACTCTATCTTCCTATCAAGTGGTAATCCTAGCAATTGAAACATCTAGAAACTCACAAACAACAGGAACATCTTCAATGCTACCCTTTTCCATTGAGGTATCTCCGACAAGTGCCAAATAACCTTAGCAACCGCGACGTAATAAGCATTTAGTTGTAAGAGCTGAAATAAGAATAGCTGTGGATGTACCCATATCTCCTCGAAAGCAGAAATCATCATCTCTAGGGATTCTAAAATCACCTTCTTATCTCTATAATCAAGGGTGGCATAATACATAGCTAACCAATCCATCCCTAATATCACGTCAAAGTCCATCACATCCAGCAAGATCAAATCAGTTGGAAGAGTTCTACCCTCTACAAAGACCGGACAAGAAGGAAAAATGACATCCACTTCTAAAGCAACACTCAAAGGAGTAGTCACAGATAATGGAATCTCCAACTTAGCTGGTTGTCTATCTAACCTCAAAGCAAAGCTAGGAGATACAAAATAATGTGTTGCACCTGGATCTAACAAAACTCTACCCTCAAAAGAACATACTAGAATAATACCTGACACCACTGCATTCAAGGCTCTAGCATCTTGAGAAGCAAGGGTGAACACTCTAGCCTACCCACGACTTGCCTAAAAAGAGCTAGAAGCTTGACTCTGACCTCTGCCACCTATCCTACCTCTTGATGCTCTACTACCAACACCACGGCTCTATTGGCCTACAAACTGAGAACCTGCCTGTGAATAACCAGGAGCAATCGAATACATTTGTCGGGCAACACTTGTAGAAGTTCCTTGGAAAAAGGTTTGTTGTCCTAAAAATTGAGGACATGATCTGGCCATGTGACCCATCTTGCCACATCAAAAACATACACCACTAGCATAAAGATAAGGTCCCTGATGTGACCTGCCATACTACTGACAAACACTAGGGCCAGAACTAGCACTGTTATGACCATAACTTTGTCCATTGCCACTGAATCCCTGACCTGGTCTAAATCCTCTGTTACCTCGATGACGCCTACCCTTCTTATGACCACGAGGTCCTTTGTATCTAAATTGCTAATATATACTCTCAGAATAATCTCCATTGCCAAAGAAAGTCCCTAAAGGTTGAGTACTAGAGTGTCCCTCTGTTTTATTCATCTTCTTCTTGCTCTCATCAGAAATAATGCTATGTTTTTCCTCAAATCTACTTCCATTTGCCTAACTAGATCACAAACTTCTAGAAAACTGCTCTTTCTAGACTGAACCAAAGAAACAAACTCTAGACCAAGACCTGAAATGTACCTACTGGTCTTCAATTCCTCAGTACCAACTGCATATGGAGCATACCTACTGAGTTGTATAAACTGTCTGGTATACTCTGCCATTGACATATCACCTCTCACTAGAGTCTCAAATCTCACCCTATATTCCTCTCTGAGACTAAGACTAAAAGGAATGAAGTAATCCTCAAATCTTGTCTTGAATCGTCTCTAGGTCATATCATCTAGAAAAGGCCGCACATAGTCCTTGTACCAATACGATGCAATACCAGTCATGAAGAATCCAACCATTTCAATAGATCGCCTATCCGAACATCTCAAATTATAAGCCCTCTTCCCAACCTAATCAAGAAAATCTATGGGATCTCCCTTAATCCTATCAAAATCAACAGGTTTGAGTTTAGTGTACTCAGACATTTTGTCCCTAACAATAGATCCTGATACATTAGCTTTGGGCGGAGAAGCTTGTGCAGCCGATTGTTGGTGCACTAGGAGTTGCTCTATAGCTCTCTAGACTCCTTCCATGCCAGCCTGTATGCCAACCATACCCGTAATAAAATCATCAGTCAATACTTCTCTAGCACCGAGTATCTCATGAACTTCACCCTGATTCTGTCGAGTAGCAGCTCGAGGTCTACCTCACCTCCCGATGCTCTATACTAGAGCTGTAACTACATGAGCAGAAACCTCATCTTGTGCCTCATCAACTGATGCTGCAACTACTATCGCTCTAGTCCTCAACATACTGAAATAAACATGTAGATATCAAAAAGATAATATACTCTTTTTGATTTAAGCTGAAACTAGAGTAAAAAATGACATGTAAAGACGAACTCGATCCTAACTCCACAGTACAAAAAGCTAACAACCTAGCCATAGGACAACTAAACCTATAGCTTTGATACCAACTTTGTTACGACCCAGACCGAGGACCGTGACCAGCACTAGGGAGTGGATAGGCTTAAGGCCATCAAAACCGGTAGCAAGCCTAAATATAAACATACCTCATATCTCAACCATGCATTAATAGAATATCAACCCATAATCCCATTATCTCATTAATATCATAATCCATCATATAATATAACATCCCCGTATAAGGTAATGCAGAGATCTAGAATATTTAATACAATAAGAGAAATAATTTAAAAATATTACATCAAGCCCTCACAGAGTAAAAAAAGATATGGGGCAGTCCAAAACAATACCAAAGGATATCTACTACCTAAGAAAAATAAACGAGAGGAGTCAGCCTCCACTAAGTGAATCAATATCATATAACTTTATAACACACAGTCACACAATATTATACTAATACCATACATACATGCAATGAGTTCATGCATCATGTAAAATCAACCATCAAATAATTGGGTGAGTAACTCATACAGAACCCTAAACCTTAATTCTACTAGCTAATAGCTCTCTTAATTCCAAGGACTGATGCCCTGAGAGCAAAATTGACCAGGGTCCTTCTCTCCAGTCATTCACTTATCCAAATGGTGTCGGTGTCCTGAGAGACGAACTCAGCTAGGTTTATCACCCTCAGCATCCATATACATATCATGATATATTTCATTCCCTTAGAGGCAAACTCGACCAAGGTATCTTATCAATCCATCCATAATCATAAGTCATTACCGGTGCACACACGGTCCTGATGTAACCCATCAGGTGGCACGTTCTGCTATAGTTCTCATCCTAACAATTGTTAGAGATAGGCCTAAAAGGCAATCGCCTCTGGCACTTAGTGTACACATTCATAAAGGCATTCTTTCATTATATTAGTATTTATTTGCATACGAATTGATATAAATCATAAACTAATTAATGAAAGTCCATTGTATGAAACATAGCATGAAGGAAATCATAATGGGGTTTCTATCATGTATAATTATGTTAGTATAAAAAATATCCCTAGTCATAGGATTAACAAGATAGGACATTATTGATCCGGATAGACTAGCACATGTTATACTCCTTAAATGGATCAAACAGTAGATCTCATATGCTTTGAACATGAGATGTTCAAACTTAACATGTGGATGCATGCTAAGAGTAGTAAAGTACATTGGATGACCTGCTATGAGATGATCATATGGATTATCTATTCAAATGTCAATGACAGTCTCATTATAGCAATGGGGCAAGTATCCTTAGACTTGAAGTATTCAAGGATATCTTGGATACTGATTCTGTGCTTTAACTCCATTCCTTGTTGCCTTATAGATGTCACTCATAGGGTGGTGATTGGGTACAGCTTAAGGTATTCGAAGGTAATTGGGTAGCCAATTAAGGATTCGCCATTCCTGATAGAGGGAGAGTATATCCACGGCCTCTTGTCGGGATCATTACTCGGGAATCTCTGGCTAGAGTGGAAATGTCCTGAAGATGGTCTTCAGTGACATGTCTAATAGAGTAATGAGTCCTAGGGATAAGATCTAACATCACTTAGGCTAGATGTGACATAGCCAGTCTAACGCGAGCTGAATATAGTCCATACTTTGAACCGAGTGGGGTCTAAGATGGTTAAAGGACGAATTGCATATATTGTTGTTAATGGAAAGGTTCGTAGTCAAACCACTGACTTTCTGGTCAATTGGGGATCATGATTTGTTGCTAGATACCACTCATAATTTGCTTAAAATATTTGATAATTTAAGTGGCCAATATAACCGGGAACCTAATGGGTCACACATTTTGGAGATGTGAAGATTGAGTAAAATGGCTTTGGATGGAATCCAAAATTTGAGAGAATTATTTCAAGTCAGATCGTGATAAGATTGTGGAAAAAAATCACTCGGGAGAGTCGACGAGCCTGTATAGGTCCACGTAGGGGCGTACAGGCCCGCTGGCCTTGGCCAGCCAAGCAGGGCCAACTGTAGTAGCTCACATAACCCTTTAAATTGGCCATTTCGGCCATTTGACTCCCCAACCTTTCATTTTCTCCTCTCTTCAATTTTAATCTTTATTTATAATTTTCTTTTGGATATAAGAGACTCCAAAAGATAGAAAATAGACTAGAAAAAAATTTTGGGAGAAGAAAAATTTTTTGGAGAGAAGAACAAAATTAAAGAGTTTAATTTTCTTCTCAAATAAACACACACCATTGCTAGCACTTTGAGGTATGTTCAAGTCATCTCCCTAGTGGTTTATTCTTTCTTCTTCGTATGGATGTTGTTAGAGTCAATCTAAGATTGGATTCTTGTGGTTTGCTACAACCCAACAAGGTGAAAAATTGAAAAAAAAATAAAGAAATTATAAAGGTATAATTTATGAATTTTACTTTGTTAAATTAGTTTTAATTGACACAAGTAGAATCTTTTGATTCGGGTTTTGAAAATTTTTATTTTCCGCTGCTTAATATGTATATGATACATGCTCAAAATCCAACACAAGTATCCTTAGACTTGAGGTACTCAAGGAGATCATGGATATTGATTTTGTACTTTGACTCTATTCCATGTTGCCTCAGAGGTCGCTTATAAGGTGGTGATTAGGTATAACTTGAGGTATTCGAAGGTAAATGAGTAGTCAATAGAGGATTTACCACTCCTAATAGAGAAAGTGTATACCCATGGCCTCTTATCGGGATCAGTACTCAGGAATCTCTGGTTGAAGCGGAAATGACATGAAGATAGTCTTTAATGACATTTCTAATAGAGTAATAAGTCTCAATGACAAGATCTAATATCACTTGGGCTAGGTGTAATGTAGTTAGTCTAACGGGAGCTAACATAGAATCCATGCTTTGAACCGAGTAGGGTATAGAATGGTAAAAGGACAAATTACACGAATATTATCTGTGGAAAGATTTGTAATCAAGCCACTAATTTTCTAGTCAATTGAGGGTCAAGATATATTGCTAGATACCGTTCATAACTTGCTCAATATCAAGTGTTGATTTGGGTGACCAATATAATTGGGAACCTAATATGTTAGACACTTTGAAGATATAAAGAAGGAACAAAATAGTCTTGTATGAGATCCAAAAATATGAAAGAATAATTTGGAGTCGGACTATGTCGGGATCATAAAAAAATTCCATGGAAAAATCATTCAAAGGGGTTAGGGACCCATGCAAGCCCTCAATAGCCCACCAAACTTTTTGGCATTTTTTTTTTCTTTTAGGTAACTCTAGGATGTTTGGAAAATACCTATAAACAAATATATCTTAGGTGGTCAAATGCATCTGTTTTGAGCTAACAGTTGCATCTGAGTTGGTCAAAATGCATTTTTAACCAACTCAGATGCGGCTGTTAGCTCAAAATAAATGCATCTGACCACCTCAAATGCTTTTGTTATCACTAGTACAAAATATACTTTACACAAAGGTCAGATGTATCTGTTTTGAATAAAATAGACATATAAAGTTCATGCAATGATTTTTTGTAAATAAATTCATCAATCTTTAGAATGAATGTGATAATTTTGGAGAAAATATATGCATTAGAGAGGTCAGATGCGACTGTTCGAGAAAACAAATGCGTCTAACATGACTCAAATAAGTTTGTTTTGAAAAAACAGTCGCATCAGACTCTAAACAAAATGATTTAATAATGTAAAAATCAGATGCGATTGTTTTTCAGTAAAACAGTCACATAAGAAGTGAATTTAATAATTTAATTAGCATTAATTAAATAATATTTGATTTTATATTTAAATTTATGTTTAATTTGTTTTGTAGACAACTTTTGAAACCAAACCATTTACTGGAGCACAAACTTATGAAGTTAAGGAAATATGCGATTTTTTTTGCATGTGAGTGTATATAAAATTCTAAATTAATTTTTTCAACAATTATTTGTAAATTGGAATAAGCATTTAAAGCAATTTTTTAAATGCAAATTTAATTATTTCATTGAGCTTGTACGTAATGAGTATTATTTTAAAATTTTGATTATTGAATTAAAGTTGTTTGATGAATTGTTTAGGATGCTTGTGACTTTAAGTTGTTGAAAAGTATATAATGAATTATATGTTAAGTCGTAGTTGTAGAATGATTTATAATTGTATCTTATATTTGTAGTTTAAGTTGGATGTTGAAAAACCTATAATAACATAAGTTGAAGTGTAAAATATTGTTTTTATTTGTGATTATGGGTTTGAAAAAATAATTATGTATATAAAAAATAAACATAAGTCTATTCTGTTTTAAAATAGACATATCAAAGTCATTCATATGCGACTATTTTGACAAAAATAATCGCATTTAATCTAGTTAGATGTTATTGTTTTTGCAAAAACAGTCACATTAGAGCCACTCAGATGCAACTGTTTTGACAAAAATATTCGCATCTGATCTTGTCAAACAGTGACTTTGACCATCTTAGATGCAACTGTTTTGACAAAAACAATCGCATTTGAGTGGCTCTGATGCAATTGCTTTTTTTGATAGACGCATCTGATTCACTCATCAATTGTGTCTCCTTTTTATATGTATATTTTTAGATAGACGTATCTAACCCAAAAAAAAAAGACAAACTTTTATATACTAGTGAATGCATCTCCGTCTTTCTTGTTTGTTTGTAAATAAACATAAATGGTAGAATGCACATAATATCATGTAGGTGCATAGAATATCATTTCATGCAAAAGAAAAAAAAAGGCAGTACATAATTAATTTTGAACGACTCTGATCATATAGCGCTGAATTTAATAGTTTATACAGTGGCATACATATCTATCAACGTATAATAGAAGAACTCTTAATTATAGAGTCATGACTAGCAAAGTAAGATATAAGAAATTAAGGTATATTCATACAAGAGATTAGATCGTTAAGACAAACCACTTACCAATAATAATTAGGTTTAGAAGCAAGAACTCATTCTTGAGATATAATTTAATTTACGACGTTAGATTGGGATTCCAATTTGAAAATCTAGTTTTCAACATTTAAATCAAAATTTGGATTTTCGATCTTAATTAGAAATTCAATGTAATATAGTCATTTAATTCCATTAAATGATTATATTACCAATTAGAAACTCTTTCTAAAAGAAAATTATGCCGAGTAGGTAATTAATTGATCATATCAAATATTTACCTAAAGTTGCCAACTTAGTTGATTAGGTTACTTCCTAATTTGTATGTAATTTCCATGTTGGTTTTAATTCTATAATCATATTAAAATTAAAATCCAATAATTTTCAAAAATTGATTCATAATCAACTCATCTCAAATTCAAGTTATTATGATGCTATAAGAATCAAATAATTCAATTACAACATGCACACCACTATCGAGTCATACTAAATTTGAAATTACTCAACTTAGATTGATTCAAAATCAAATCCAAAAAATTTTCAAAAATTTCAGAAAATTATATCATCAATTTAAGCATCTATAAGTCAGCTCAAGTCAATTAAAACAATTTGGAACAAGCGAAATCATTAAGTCTAGCAAATCAACACACAAGAC
This sequence comes from Balakata baccata, assembly GCA_949630135.1. Lineage (NCBI taxonomy): Eukaryota > Viridiplantae > Streptophyta > Magnoliopsida > Malpighiales > Euphorbiaceae > Balakata > Balakata baccata. The sequence goes on from CATIWF010036671.1 coordinate 9,168, forward strand.
ACTCAAATTAACTCATTTATCAACTAAAATCAATATGAAAATTAAAAATTGAGCAAAATCATTTTGGCATGCAATTAATATCAAAATAACATCATAATTATTATATAAATATAATTCTAAGGTGCTGGAACTAAAATTAGAACATAGAAAAATTACAAATAAAAATAGCCCCAACAGGGCACACAAAACATACTCATTTTGTCATTTATTTAAAAATTTAATTAAAATGATTTTTAACTCAATTTTGGAATTATTCAGAAATTAAAGTACAATCCAAAATATTCTAATGATGTTCTTATAATTAAATTACAAAAAAAAAAAAATCAAACAGCTTCATGAAAGAACACAATCAACTTCAATAGGTCACCAAAAATCTAGTTTTTCTACAATTTGATTACATAAGCAAATTTCGCCATATAAATCCCATTCATATCAATTTTCAATCATAAATATCATCCACAATTATCTCATGATTAGATTATGAAAGAAAATTAAAATTAAAATCGAATTTCAAATCCAAAATAATTCTTAAATCAAAAGAACCCTAAATTACCATTTTCATGCAATCATATTGCATCTTTAATTAAAATCAATTTTGATGAGCATAAGAGGGCTCTAATACCAATGTTGGGTTTTATACATGTATCTTATACAAGGAACACAATGGAAAAATTAAAATTTTTAAGACCTGAAACACTGGGATCGCTTTATGCAATTAACATCGAGTATCATATCTAAGGTTTGAAGATAATAAGGTTGTGAGCTTTCCTTCTTATTGGGTTGTAGTAAATCACAACAATCCAAAACTTATGGATTGCTCTAACAATAATCCACACGAAGAAGTGAAAGAAAGAACCTTAAAGGCAATAGGTGATTAAATACTAAAGTGCTAGCAATGGTGAATAATCTTTGAGAGAGAAGAAAAAGAAATTAACTCTTAATTTTTATGTGGAGGCAACTGCCTTTTAGATCCTTAAAAGGTCTATTTATATATCCTCTAATCCAAATTAGAGATATGGAGTTAAAACCCTAGGTTTAGTGTCCTATTCAAAATAGAACACTGTTGAATCCCAAGTCATCGCGAGCACGACGAGTTTTAAGGCTTAGGTGCACAAAAATGTCAAGCCATTCGTCGCACGCATGCGACAAATGAAAGCTATTTGGCTTATGTCATGCATGTGATAGTCATTACACATGCATCAAACAAAAGCTCTCAAACCACTGTCACTCATATGATGACCATCACGCATGCAACGAGCAATATTATCCCAAAATGCAAAACTCTTTTGCACACTTATCTCTCTCCTATTTTGAATCATATCCAAAATCCATTTCACATTTCCTTCATTCCTTCTATGTGTGTGGCCTATTAGGTTTTCAGTTATGTTTACCACTCAGATCAATACTTGATCTCGAGCAGATCATGAGCGATATCTAGCAACACATCATGACCCCAACTGATGGGAAGGTTAGTGGTCTGACTATAATATTAGAGAAGTGCAATAAAAGCAATCACCTTTAACACTATATGTACACTTTTCATCGATATGAATAAAGACATTTTCATTTATTAATGTTCATTTATATTATGAATTGATTGTATCTTAAATTAATTAATGAAGTCTATGATATAAACATAACATGAAGGAAATCATGATGGGGTCATGATAGTGAGATTTCTATCATGTGTAATTATGTTTATATCTAAATCATCCCTAGTCATAGGATCAATGAGATAGGATATAATTGATCCAAATAGGCTAACACGTGTTTTACTTCTTGATTGGATCAAGTAGTAGTTTTTATAAAACTATAAGTATAGATGTTTAGAGTTAACATGTGGATGCTTACTAGAGTAATCAAGTACATCGGAGACCCGTTATGAAATTATCATATGTGTATTCTAAACATATGTTAATGATAATTTCATCATAGCAATGGTGCAAATATCCTTGGATTTAAGGTGCTTAAGGTTATTTTGGATACTGATCCTGTACTTTGTTCTATTCCTTGTTGCCTCTAAGAAAGGTCGCTCATAGGGTGGTGATAGGGTACAATTTGAGGTATTCGAAGATAGTTGGGTAACCACTAGAGGATTCACTACTCCTATTAGAAGGAAAGTATATCCACGACCACTTGTCGGGATCATTACTTGGGAAACTTTGGCCAAAATAGAATTGTCTCGAAGAAGGTCTTCGGAAACATATCTTTATGAGTAATAAGTCTCAGTGACAAATACTAATATCACTTGGATTAGATGTGATATAGTCAGTCTAATGGAAGCTAACACTTAGACCATACTTTAAATTGAGTGGGATATAGTGAGGGTGAAAGGATGAATTGTACATATATTGTCTATGGAATGTTTGTAGTCAAACCACCGATTTTCTAATCAATTGAGAGTCATAATGTATTGCTAGATAACACTCATGACTTGTTCAAGATCAAGTGTTGATTTGAGTGACCAACATATCCATGAACCTAATGGGTTGGGTCACGTGCATCGAAGGTGCAAAAAGGAAGTAAAATGGGTCATTGGATTGGATCCAAATGGAGAGAGAAAAGTCTAGTATAAGCAAATTTATACTCTAGAATGGTAAATTCCCGAGCAGGAAGAAGGTCACGGTCGGGATGTACTTGTCCCAATCAGAATTTGCTACTGGACCATAATTGAACTTGTTCTTGATCAAGACATGGGATGTTAGGACTGGAAACCGCCTGATTTAGACATTTCCCAACTGGGACAGGTGTGTCCCGATCAAGACCGACATTAGAATAGGAAATCTAATATGATTAGGATTCTTTGAGCAAGGGTTCCGAACCCTAATTGCTTAAGGACTATAAATAGTCTCTTTTTTGACATTCAGAAAAAGCTGCTCATAAAGAACAAAAGTGTTTTCGTTCTTCCCTCTTCTCCCTTACATCTAACTTGCTAGCACAAGAGATTGTGCAAAACCCATAGCCAAAAGGTTTTCCTCTTCGTATCCTTCACATGGGCTGTAGTTAGAGGTGATCCTAGGAAGGATTGTTGTGGTTTGTGACAACCCAGTAAGTAGAAACAAAGCATAAAAACTCTGACAAAAGGTAATCTTCTTCAAACCTTCTATGGTTGGATAATTGGTTAAGACTACATAGGTTGTTCCATTAATTTGGGATTATAAAATTTTATATTCCGTTGCACTTGTATATGTGATATACATGGTGTAATCCTAACATATAAACCCTTCCATGGATAAATTCCCATGCAATTCGTCCTTTTACCTTCCTATACCTCACTTGGTTCAGATCATGGTCTAAGTGTCAGCTTCCACTAGACTGACTACATCACATCTAGTCTAAGTAATGTTAATTCTTGTTATTAAGACTTATTACTCTTCGAAGGCCATCTTTAAGACATGTTTACTTTGCCCAAAGTTTCTCGAATAATGATCTCGACAAGAGGTTGTACGTATAATTTCCTTCTATCATGAGCGATGAATCCTCTATTGGCTACTCAACTACATTCAAATACCTCAAATTGTACCCAATCACCACCTTATGAGCGACCTTGATTGAGGCAACAAGGAATGAAGTCAAAGTATAGAATCAGAATCCAAGATAACTTTGAGTACCTCAAGTCTAAAGATACTTGCACCATTGCTATGATGAACTATCATTAAAATTTAAATAGATAATCCATATGATTGTCTCATAACAGGTTATCCAATGTACTTAACTACTCTTAGCAAGCCCATATGTTAACTCTAAACATCTCATATCTATAGTTTATAAGATCAATTACTTGATCTAATCAAGGAGTATAACATGTATTAGTCTATTCGGATTAACAATGTCTCATCTTGTTAATCCTATGACAATGGATAATTTAGATATGAATACAATTGTACATGATAGAAATCTCATAATCATGATCTCATCATAATTTCTTTCATGTTGTGTTTCATATCCTAGACTTTTATTAATTAGTTTAATGTCTACATAAATTTATATGAAAATGAATACTAATATAATGAAAGAATGTCATTCTAAATGTATACATTAAGTGATTAAAGTGATTGCTTTTAAGGCACATCTCTAACAAAGAATCATGTAAAAACTTAATAAGTCATTGCATATACCCATGGATTGATACGTTGAGGAATTTGTTAATTTATTTGCCATGAATTTGGGTATGCTCATGCATTTTACTTGTTATACTATTGTATACCACTAAGCAATTACTTAACATGAGATTATTTGTTGTCTCTCACGTAGGTGAAGAGACTACTCGGAAGAAATGTAGGAGAAAAAGAGCTAGAGTCCAGAACACATTCTGATTACATATATGTTTTATGAACAAACTTTATGGATTTATTAAAGTTAGACATCATGACCATAATGCATCCAATTGTTTTAAAAGTTTCAAGATTTCTGCATTTTCATTCATATGTCTAGTAACATGTCCAGTAACATGTCCTCATAGGAGTTGGGAAGAAATTCTAGCTATATGCAGTGGTGTTATATGGATTATGTGTTATGATACGTTTTGACTTGGATTTTTTTATTCTACTCCATCTATATTTCTTGACCAATTTGGATAGAATTTTGGAAATATAAATACTTTTTTGATAGTTATGGAAAATTATAAAGTAACATTAGGATTGAGTGGTTTTGGTGAGCGATATTTATATTAAGCTTTTGGATCTCGCCATGGGTTGTGAGGTTTCTGTTTTTAATCTCCAGTTTCTTGATTGACATAATAAAACTTCTCCTCTTCCATGAACAGTCATAATTGGTCGAACCATGTATATTGTTTATCTCCTCTTTTTCTTGATTGATTTTGTTTTTCCGCATTATCAAATTTATTATACCATTCAATGTTCCTAACAAGTGATACTAGAGCCTTTCAGATCATCTGCTGCAACATAATGGAAACAGAGCAACATAACATATACAAATACAATTATATTAATTTCAGAGTGTAACTCAATAGGTATAATTATATAAACACTATTCACTTCAATATTTCATATATATAATATTTAGATAAATTAATTTTTAATTAAATTACTAATTATTTAATGAAAATTAAAAAAATTATTAATCTTTTAAAACATCAATATTAAATTTATTGACACTTCATTAGAAATCAATCTTTGAATCCATTAAATTACTGCTTAACTAGTTGTTAAAACTTATTAAAAAAAAATTGGTTGTTAATACTTAAAACGGTAGCAAAAGCCTTAAATATATTAAACTTACTAATTATTTGGCAATTTAAACAAAAAATTATAATGTATGTACATTTTAAAAATTGTATTTATTCGTTTGGATCACTTTCAAATTGTCTTTGGATTGAATCTAATTAATTAGATTCTATGAATTTTAGGTCATCATATTCTTTGAGACGACAATTTGATTCGGATCCATGAGTCTCACCTCGCACTGGCTAAAAGGGGTTGGTTTTTTAATTTTTAATCGGGTTCAAGGTAGATTTTGCATAACCTGAAATGTTATTTGGCAGGAATGAAGTGAAAACTGTATTTATATACCTTGCTTCGTATTCTGCCCCATGTCCCGTTTCAATACACACACTTGCGCGCGCACACACACACACACGTGTGCACACACATATACAGTTTACATTATTCTATTCAATTAATCAAGTTTCAATTTATGGCGTGTGAAAAATTATAAATAGATCTTATGCAACAAAATATCAAAATATGTGTTTCTTCCAAAAATACCCTGTATTTTATTCAATTAATAGTTTAATGTGTTTTTTTAGTTGATATATACACTTTGTTAGTTGTATATGGATTCCTTTTTATTAGTTAGTTAAGTATAAATTATGAAATGATTAATGCATCAAAGAAATACGAAATGAATTAATTAAATTTTCAAGTTAGGGATATGAAACGGAAATGAAATTTTAAATTTATAATTGGGGATAGAAGGATAAAATCCGCACCCAATATACTCCGTTGCCAGCCTCCCCATTCTAATCATATTAGAAGAATGGACATGATTACTAGGGAAAAATCAATAACAAAGTTGTATTTATTAATTTTGAACGGAAAGATTAAAATAATTGCCTACTTTTTTTTTTTTGAAACTAAAAGAATTGCCTACGTAAAAAGTTTTGAAATGTTAGAAATCCAATTGGTATTAAAAGAAAAGTCAAGGATTGAAGGTGAAATGAAAAATTTAGGATTGTTTGTAGCTAATCCCAAAAAAAAAAAAATAAAACGCCACTTTTGGCACTAATTGTTGTAATTGAAAAAGAAAAAAAACAAAAACAGTCACATTTATCTTTAACTGAAACCTTAGCTACTACAGTGTAGTGCCCGTTTTATTCTTTATATAATTTTTTTTCCAGAAAGTCCCAACAAACGGCATCGTTTGACACTCCTTAGCAGCTCATATAAAAAACGACGACGTTTCACACTCAGACTGTCATTCTGCACACTCAAAAAGACCAGCATCAAATCGACAACAAAGGCTCATTTCCCATTATAGTAAAAGGTTCCTCAATAAGCAATAAATTAAGCTACTCATCCAAAACGGCAGTGAATTGGCCAGTATTAATGAAGGCATTTCTCATTAAAACAGCCTGACAGCTTTTTTTATTTTAATTTTTTCTCTTTAACCCTAAAACCAAAACATCACAATATAGATCCGAAGGTATTTCTCCCTAGAAGAGGAGGAAGAACCGTGAGTCTCGGCTGCAAATGGAGGTACATCTCTGGAGAAGGAAGGCTCGACTGCAAATAGAGAGGGAGAAGTTGAGGGGCTGCAAATTAAGAGAGCTCGGTCTACAAATGGAGAAGGAGGAGGATGAAGGAGGAAAGCTCGACTGCATGGAAATGGAGGAAGAGGAAGATGGAGGAATGCTCGGGGACTGCAAATGAAGAGAGGCGGCTGGGGATTTGTGATTTATTAGGTTTAGGGTTACAATGTTTTATATTTATAGTTCCTAAAACTACGTAGTTTTGATTTTGAATAAAAAACAAATAATTTTTTTATTGTTTTTCTCCCTTAATCTATTTATATTATATATGTTATGAAATAATTAATTTAATTAAACACTATTTTAAATTCTTTAATCATATTCCAATCTATAAATAATGGAATTTGTTTAATACAATATTATTTAAAATCAAAATTTAGAAGTACTTTACATTAATCAAACTAATTTTTATTAATTAAAGTCAATATTTATAAATTAAATTTAAGTCTCTTTTCGTTTTGGTTGAAACATTATATTGTTACTATAGAAATTTTAGTCATGTAACAAAACTTAACTACTAATATTTATAAATTAATTGTTGTGATAATAGTAAGCTCATTTATACCATATATGGATATTTCTATGATTTTACAATTAAATTTATATTATTCAATTCAATGTTCTAATTTCATTGGCCAACCATGTCAAAAAAAAAAATTCATTGGCGAAAAATCCAATAATATATATTGGATATAGCATGTTCGAATGATTGTTATTTTTTTTTTTGAAAAATATCTAAGTTTAACAATAGCTGGAATTGCTTGAATATCATGATGTAATTGAAATTGTAATACATGTGTAGCTTGATTAATTATATTGTCACAATTAAGTTTATATTAATGAATGGAGAACAAATATATCTAACATAATTATAAGTATAATATAAGTGTAGCTTGATTATGTTGACACATTAAGTTTATATTAATGAATAATATTTAACCAATTCAACTTAAATAATTTTACTGAATTGTGTTGGTTTTTAAAGAATGAACTATCTGAATGCTAATTTTATTTTTATTCAATACATTTATTTAATATTAATATATTTATTTAATTAATATTATATATTTAATTTTATTATTTTAAATGCATTTGTTTAATTTAAAATATTTATTTAATTAATATTATATATTTATTTAATAGTAATATTATATTTACTTAATAATATGTTTAATTAATATAATAATTCAATTCATTTTTAATTAATATTCAATTGAATTTAAGAATTTGAAATATCAACTAATTTATTTACTAATATATTATTCGGCTAAACTAATATTTAACTAATTCATTTTAATTTATTTAAATAATTTTACTAGATTGGACGGATTTTTAATGGATGAACTATTCAAATTCTAATTATATTTTTATTCAATTACCTAATGTTAAGTGAATAATAATAATAATAATAATAATAATAATAATAATAATAATAATAATAATATGCTTTTTTGTTAGAGATTTAGAATAATAATATATTTTTTAGGTTTATATAAAAAAATTTAAAGTATATACTTTTTTTAATTAATAGTTAATAAAAAATACTTAAATAAATTAAAATAAAAATCCTACAAAATCAGAAATTTCTGATTATAAAAATTTAATTTTTTTTCAATATTTTTCTGTGAAGAGTTATTTGGTTATTTATAAATCCTAAATTCGTTAATAACATCTTAATCTAAATATAAATAGATAAATTTAAACCGCACGTAAATTTAATTAAATAAATTTTAAAAAATTTTTAATATTCAAATTTCTATTATTTATTAATTAATTATTTAAAATTTTATCATTTTCAACCTAATCTATAACATAATTTATATATCTGTTATTTTGAAATTTATTTGTCCCGATGCAAAGTAGCTTACTAATAATAATAAGCGAATTCATATTAAAAAAAAAAAAAAAAACGCAGCAGCCACAAAAATCCCATATGTGATAATCCACAAACATCAACAACGCGTGAATTTTATCCATTGTTCCAAGGAAAAAAAAAAAGGAAGACATCATCTCAAAGAGTCAAACTCCGTTTCCATGGGACATCACCCTTCTCTCTCGCCGTCACCGTCAGCTGATCGAAGATATCTTTCTCTGGCAACTGATTGCAACCAAGCTGCTCAAGCTCTCCTGCCCAGCAATTAACTCTTCCTCCTTCAACGCGAGAAGGTGAAACTGCTTAATTAGTCTCATTTATTTTGATTTATTTCATGGGTCTTCGCTATGTTTTAGTATTTTTTTTAAAATTGTTTGAAGACATGAGGTGTTGTACTACAATTTCTGCGGAAACTAAATGCTAGAGTTTCTCACCATTCGCAGATTGATCTTTTAATTTTTTTTTTTTTTTTTTATTATTGGAGAATTTCCAGAGCTTGTCAAATGTTAAACATAATACTTTGATTTTTTGTTCTTATAACTTTGCATTTAACCAAATGATTTAAATCGTATTTGATAATCCTTCGATTTAAAGCATTCCAGCATTATCAAATACGATTTAAATTACATGCATCACAGTAATGTTAAAGTTTAGTAATTCTTGGTGTTTTGAGCTTCTGTCTTGCATGTATAGTGAAGTTTCTATCAATTTATTTTTTGGCTTATTTTTGTCCCTTATTAATTTTGATCTTCCATGTATATGTGGTTGAGTGGTCGCTCATTTGCTATTGGGGTGTTTATCTGCAGTATGATTGATTTATTAAAAGGGAAAGCAGATCTATCTTACGGATTAAATGGAGTATTATAGTTTCTTTATATTTGTGTATTTTTTTGCTCATTGAAACTTGAAATTGGTTTCTCTTTTCTTCAACAAGCTTTGCATACTCCATGTTTGGGAAGCAAGGACATGGCAAAAATAGTTAGGGATCGTGTGTCTGACATGCGGATATGCAGACATACTTCGGACATGTGTCGGACATGCAACGTAACATGTTGACCGGAAATAAGGTCAACGCTTTGGACACAGTTGGGACACAGATCGGACATGGAAAAAAAAAGGATAAAAAAAAAGTTCGATGGGCATTGAACTTTACCAAAAAGTTTGATGAAAGCGTTAAAGTTTTCTTTATATTTGTGTATTTTTTTACTCATTAAAACTTGAAATTGGTTTCTCTTTTCTTCAACAAGCTTTGCATACTCAATGTCTGGGAAGCGAGGACATGACAAAAATAGTTAGGGATCGTGTGTCTGACATGCGGATATGCAGACACGTGTCGGACATGCAATGTGATATGTTGACCGGAAACAAAGTCAACGCTTTGGATACGGTTGGGACACAGATCGGCCACGGAAAAAAAAGAGGATAAAAAAAAAGTTCGATAGGCATTGAATTTTACCAAAAAGTTTGATCAAAGCGTTAAAGTTCAACATGCTGAAAACCACATCGGAGTAAACCTGGGGATTCGAGGCAACCGTCCGCCATCACAGTGGTGGTGATATTCAGCGCCAATCTTTTCAGCAGGAATCGGAACTTCTCCCACGACTTCACCTCTGTAATTCAATAAAGCGGAGCCATTCTTGTACTTGGTTCTTGACAGAGAGATTCACGCCGAGGGTGATATTTAGTCTGAAGCAAGTCATGGCAGAGCTTTGGCATTTGAGCTCGCTCTGAATTAATATCATGAGAAAAGATATTTTCCCTTTATTTCTGGGTGAAGCTAAGAAGAAATAGACTTCTGGTGTGGTGTTGTCCTATATTCATCTTTTTTGGATGGGAATATCACATGCGCACCAGAACCTACTATGGATGGGCTCCACTGAATTAAATTAAACCTTCATTAAGAAATCATGGTTTGTTGAATTTATTTGAGTTTACACCATGTGGAGCCAGTATTTCCTTCGCCTTAACAATTTACAATTTGCTTAATTAAGTCAACATCAAACCATGAGACCATGACCTTAATTGTTTTATAACAAAAATTTGATCATTATGATCAATTAAATTTAACTTGTACTGAAACCTTGTGTGCTTGGACAAATTCAAAGTTGAATTCCTGATTAATTAACACTATGACTAAGTTAATTAATTATCGACAACTTTTTCTTTTCATTTTCATGCTGTAATTATTCAATAAAGTTGACAACACAATATCTCAATTTGTTGCCAACTGAAGATCAAGAATTTTAATAGAAAACAAAAATTGATTATGAGGTGGAAGCTTTATGTTTAAGTGTAAATTAATTTAACTGTGGAAAGTGGAAAAAGTAGTTGCTAGTTGTTTTATCGTTATGGTTATTTTGAATATTTGTAAGGATAATGTTTGAACACTTGTTTTTTTATTTATCTGAATTGCTTTAAGGATAATTATTTTTTTATTATTTTATTATACTGTCTCCGTGTCTTAGTTTTTTGGAATTTTCCGTGTTCCTATGGCCGTGTCCATATCCATGCTTCTTAGCTCCATGTCCTTAAAAGAATGATTCAGGAAATGGTAGATAGGGATTTACTACATATTAATGTAGGCAAGATCCTCTGCCATCCTCATAATTCTTTAGTTAATGACCTGATTTGCTATAAAATAATTTCAAATAATTCAAGATAAGTTGGAAACCAGATCTGCAACAAAAATAACTAATTAAGGCCAAGAAAATGGATCCCTTTTCTTGATAATAAAAATGGGTTATATCTCATGCATGACCTGTTGGTGATAAACTAAGCAAATCTGCATATGTTCAGATGGCTTATGGCTTTAGCATATGATAGTATTTTTTTTTTTCTAGTTTGAAATAAAGTGCTTCCTTGGCCATGTGTAGGTGAAGGAGCCGAATATTGGAGTGAGAGAGAAGAAAAGGAAGAGAGCTAGAGAATGGTGTTTCAGTGTTGGAGTTATGCATCTTATCCAAATTCAACTGTTCTGTTTTCTAAACCAAATTTGGCTGCCTTCTCTGATTCCAAAGACTGCCGATCATTCAATTACTATAAGTTTAGTGTTTCTCTTTTTACAATGCACAGAAAATCATTTAAGACTAGCTTTAGGACTAAAATTACTTGCGTCCAACTGGGTCTTGAGGATATTGCTGGCATAGCTCACAACAAGGTCTTCTATTTCTCCTTTTCTTTTAGGTTTGACCCAAAATTTCTTTTTGATATTTATCTCCATAATTGATGAATATGATTTGTTTATTATAGGTGTTGATAGCAGCTGGAGTTTCAGCAGCCATTGGTCAATTCTCCAAGCCATTCACTTCTGTACTCTTGTATGGCAAAGATTTTGATTTTAAGGCTGCTATTCAGGCTGGAGGCTTCCCTTCTACCCATTCATCTGTATGTTTCATTTTCATTCTATCTTCATTTTTTTATATATGCATTTCTTATAAATTTTATAGCTACTTACATTTAATTGATTGATTGCATGTAGGCTGTTGTGGCTTCTGCTACTTCTCTTGCCCTAGAGAGGTAGTAATTGCATTTGTATTTGCTTTGCTTTGCCTTTTTTTTTTTTAATCTGAATTTTCATGGTAAAAGCTTTATGAATCAATGGACTCATGAAATATTGCGTTTCAGGGGTTTCTCCGATTCAATTTTTGGTCTTACAGTGGTTTATGCAGGTCTTGTCATGTATGATGCTCAGGTATTCAATTTCATATGATATTCAGTGTGTTTCTAATTGAATATAATTAAGCATAATGAAAGACAGTCGAATAAAAATTCATTACAACTGTGAACTGGAAATGCTGTTTCATGGATTAAGTTTCAGTACAATCTACAAAACTTGTTTGCTGCATTCTTTCTTTTATCTTGTTACAAAAAATATATTATTTCTGGATTATGTCTTATATCATATTAAGCAACATTTGCTAGTGACTTAATTGATATTAAGTCATCTTATGGATTATGTTGTTGTGCTATAGAGTCGGATATGTTGCTTGTACATTTTTGCTGGAAATGTACTGATTATCTAGGAAGCATGGACATGCCTAATATTTGGGGAAATTGCATGTTGGACATGCGTTGGACATGCAGTGGATACGTGTCGAACATGCCACGTGGTGTGTCGTTGACCGGCTATGAGGTCAAAGGCTTCGGACACGGCTGGGAACACTGCTAGCAGCGAATCGAGCAATAGTCTTTTTCCTTAGCTGATTTTCTAATTCTTGCATCATTTCCAGTTTCTTTGTCATCTCCTCTGTTTCTACTCCAAACTCTATCACTGAATCCTTCTCTTGAAACTCTTCTTCAGCTTGTTTTGACATAAAAATAACCTCATTCAGGTTGATAATTTTCTTAAGGGGTTGTTCGTCGAAAGGTGAAACCCTAACCTCTCTCACATATATGCCCTGCTTTCTTCTTCCCCTTAGTACTAATTTATTTTGTAACAGAAAGCTTCTTGAAAAGAAGAGGAAAGAGGGATTGGATGCTCTAATTCTCTCCTCTCCACGTATCTTAAAATTCCATCCATCGCATATTCCTTTTGGTTTAAATAGTTTTTCACTTTTTCTTTTGTCAATTTTAATGCCTACATGAAGATGAGTTTGCGATAATAAGCTCATCCCATTTATTTCTTCTAATTTTGCTTAATGTGCTTTATTGGATTGGATTGTGCCTTTAGTATTGTATGGAATTACTAAGTATGGTAGCTTTATGCAGATGTGGTTTTGGGAAATGGAAACTTATTAATTTTGCAGATAATGTGTTTGTTCAAAGTCATGAGATAATAGAGAATAATTTATCTAGATTTTGAAATGTATTGAATACTTGTTAATTTATGATTTTTATTTAAATTTTAAGTTTACAATATATTTAAATTTTGAATTTTGCTTTTTATTTTTTTAATTATTTTTTTATTTCGTGTTTCTACTGTGTCCTGGTTTTTTAGAATTTGCCATATCTGCATGTCTTGCCGTATCGTGTACCCATGGCCGTATCTGTATTTGTGCTTCTTAGCTTACTATTATTACCTTATGAACAAAAGTTATCATTGTAATTTTGTACTTCTTATGATGCTAGATTAATATGTGAACCTTGAAACAGGATTTAGGCTCTTGCTTATAAGTTTACAGCCCGTCTTCCTTATACTTCTACTTCGGTAGGTGGTGCTTGTTTATTTCCTATGGAGTACAAATTGCATGTCTTCATAACAAGTTATACAAATTCTGCACTTCCCATATTGTATGAATGAGATATTATTGAACACCTGCTGGAATAGTTTAATGAAATTGTACATAAATTACTTAAGAAACATATCAAGACCTTTTGTCCAAAAGAGAGAGCTTATTGACAAATCTTATACATACTCCCATGTGCTTTTGGAATATGATGTGAAATCAATGCCAGATAGAATAATGCTTAAGTTGCAAATAACTTCTACTTGTATTCAAGTATAGATAGTTTGCTGAAGTTAACTTGAAGAATTAGATAGTTTGTTGAATAATGGATCATTTTAGGGAAGATCTTTTTCTAGGCTTAATGAACCTTCATTCATATGAGTAAGGCTATGGATATTTGGAACTGTGCAAAGTGGAAACTTGGCTTGTTCAAGTTCATAATAGTTCGCAAATCCAAGCTGAGGTTAGTTTCAATGAGGGACCTTATAGGTAGAATGAAAGATTACATCTCATGCAGCTGAGTTAACAAACTATGTCTTGGAAAATATTACCTTTGTCCAGCTTAGTTTGCAGGTGTAGGTTACCTTAGAGACAAAGTATAAACTTTCTTCAAACATCACTGACCCCAAACTGACTGATAAACTCCATATACGGAAGGAGAGAGCAAAGTAGAGTGTGATTTTCTGTAGGTAGGTAGCTGTGAGGGTTAAATCTAGAATGTTTAATTCTGAGTATGTTTAGGGTAGCATTGGGATTTTAGGGTAGTAGTTTATTACCTTAAGATGATAAGTAGCAGGAGGTGGAGGAAGAATTATTATAATTATTTATTTTCTTACTGTGAATTTATTTATGCATATCAATCGGTATTAGAGTAGGAGATCCATGGCAAGGATGAATTATGGGAGGAAATTGGAGGGTAGAATTGATGCCATTGAAGAAATTTTGATCAAGCTGAAAAATTTAATGGAAAATTCTCAACAAAGCTGGACTAATTTCTTGAACGGAGTAGGAATTCATTCATCATAGTGACATCACTTGGGAAATGCAAGGAACTAGTGTAGATCTCTCTGGGCCGAAGCAAGAGTCGACTACACCTATTCTCATACAGACAAAAGTGACAAGTGCCGGAATCCCAATTTCCAACCCAATGCTTTAGCGACAGCTATCATCTCCAAACTTTAATTCAAAAAAGCGTCAAAAGGCTTAACATCCTAGAAAGGATCATGCGAATTGAAGATTTTAATGAGAAAAAAATGATTTCTCTTATTCAAAACTAGGGAAATACAATCTGATATATATAGGATAAAGCGGTTGGCATTCCAGTCCACAATCTTAGGAGAGAGATAAGGAAATAATCCTTATAACTTAGGAATCCTAACAAAATAGGAAACGTAAATACAGATCCTAATCTAAAAGGAAATAAATAATTTATAACTAAATGAGCAAGGATCTGCTCCTTTCTACTCCCCCTCAAGCTGAGTTGTATATATTATACAATCCAAGCTTGGAGATGAATTCATTGAAGCTGGTCCTTGCAAGAGCTTTGGTGAAATATCCGCAATTTGCAACTTTGTAGGGATATAGCTCAATTGAACTATTCCACTGTTGACCTTTTATGATATGAAGTGCCGATCAATCTCTACGTGTTTTGTTCTATCATGGTGGACTGATTCTTGGCAATGTTGACGGCAGCCTGACTGTCACTTAACATTTTTATGGTTCCCATAGTTTCAATCCTCATTTCTTTTAGCAATCTTTGAAGCCACATTCCTTCACAAATTCCCAAAGCAAGGGCAGGATATTCTAATTCTGCACTACGCCTTGAGACCATTGATTATTTCTTACTCCTCCAAGTGACTAGGTTGCCCCATATATAAGAACAATAATTAGTAACTGATCTTCTTTCAGTTAGCTCATCAGCCCAACTAGCATATGTGTAGATTTCAATCTCTTGGTTGGTAGATTTTTTGAAAACTAAACCTTGTTTAGGTGACATCTCTAAGTATCTTAGAATGTGGTATACAACTTCTAGATGGTCTTCATTTGGATTGTTCATGTGTTGACTCGCTACACTGATAGAATATGCAATGTCAGGCCTAGTATGTGAGAGATAGATGAGTTTACCTACAAGTCTCTGATATCTCCCCTTGTCTACTGAAACACTTTCCTTCCCTTTGTTCTTTTGTTGGGATCCATAGATGTATCAGCTGGTTTACACCCTAACATAGTTTCATTTAGCAAGTATAAGATGTACTTTCATTGGGATATGACAATTCCTTCCTTGGATCTTGCAACTTCCATCCCTAGGAAGTATCTAAGAGCACCAAGATCTTTAATTTCAAATTCAGATGCAATTAGTTTCTTTAGGTTGACTATTTCTTCTGTATCATCTCTTGTTAGAATGATATCATCAATATAAACAATTAGAATAGCCAACTTGCCTTTTTGTGAGGATTTCACAAATAGAGTGATCAGCTTGACATTGACAATATCCATTTTTTATCATCATTTTAGCAAACCTATCAAACCATGCACGACGAGACTGTTTCAATCCATATAGTGACTTCTTTAGTTTACAAACCATGTGGCTGTTGGAAATATTTTTTAGGCCTGGAGGTATTTCCAAGTAAACTTCTTCTTCAAGGTCCCCATTTAAGAGCATTTTTGACATCAAGTTGATGAAGGAGCCAATCTAGATTCACTACAAGTGAAAGTAAGACCCGGATTGTATTAAGCTTGGTCATTGGTGCAAATATTTCCAGGTAGTCAATCCTATATGACTGAGTGAATCCCTTAGCTGCTAATCTGGCTTTATGCCTCTCAATGCTTCCACATGCTTTGTACTTAACTGTGAATATTCACTTGCAACCCACTGGCTTCTTTCCGCGAGGTAATTTTGTGAGAATCCATATGCCATTGCTCTCTAGTGCTCGAATTTCTTTTTCAACAGCTTACTTCCAAGCTAGAACTTTTAAAGCCTCTTTAATAGAATTAGGAATCTGCACACTATTAAGATTTGACACATAAACCTTGTATGATGAAAGCAACTTCCCATGAGCCATATATTTCTCAATAGGATAGTTTGTACATCTTTGGACACCCTTTCTTTGAGCTATAGGCAAGTCAAAGTCATCAACAAATGGAACAAGAGACTCATGAGATGAAGAATCCATTCCAGTGTCAATATTTGAAGCAGGTGGAACTGGTTTGGATTCTGGGTAGTCCTGGATTTGAGCAGTGTGCTCTGTATTCTCATTGGGTCATTTCCTCCTGGAGTAGACACGGAGTTCCTTGTTTTGTATTCCAAGTTGTTGTGAAGTAGAGTAGGCTAGTAGTGTTTGAGTGGTAGAATAGGGTTTGTTAGGTGACTCGAGAAGTTCAGGATCATTTGATGGAGAATTTGAAGGTTCTGATTGATTTTCAACAGGTTTTGAGGTAGATATATGTGGGGGCAAATTTTGTGTGACACTTTGAGGTATAAAAAACTAGGATTCAGTGTAAAACCTTATACCTATAGATATCACTTATACTTATATCTTGTTGTCGTATATTACATATAATGGAACAGTCCTGTTTATAATGAGGGATAATTTTTTTTTTTGGATTATATAATATTATCACTTTGCAACATTTGACAGCTAAGCATCACATATGTTAACAATTCAAACACTATGTTCAATTATTTCAGTTAGAAAGGTTAAAACCAAAAACACGTTTACACATCATTGCATATTTAGTAATTTATACATATATAGATATACAACTCAAAATACAAATGTTATGTTCCTATACATATGTGCAATGCAGTGAGAGAGATTAGTGAGGCTCAGCCGGTGACCTGTGATCCATGTCTGCTATATGGTATGCACCTCCAAATTGAACTAATTACTCTTCTTTGTCTGAAAGATGATGCAATTTGATGAGTTGCAACTCAACGAGAATAATTATCAAAAGCTTTCTAAAGTACTAAGTCAGTCACAATTACAAGTAGTAATTGTCATTCATACACATTTTGCATATCATTCTATTTATCAATATCACATGAATATAAATAATATTAAATCATGTAAACATTTCATTTGCTTATACTTATGTTTGTCATTTTCTTTTTGTTGTGACCAGGCTAAACAGACACTGTCCCGGGTTTCCATGTGAACATTTGCTTTTGCTAGCTAGCTTGATCATTTGTAACATTTGCACATTTGTTAGGCCATAGGCCTTTTCTTTTGCTTTTGAATATTTGTTTGGGCCATAGGCCTCTTCTTTTGCTTTACAATGCCATTTAGCTAGTCACAACGCCTTTTAAAATCCATATGCATATGCAATTTGCAACAATCATTACTTAACATTTGCATTTATATCACATTTGCATATTCAATAATCAATCACTCCATGTAAGAAAAGCCTATAACATAACCATATATTTAAGTCATTCATCTCCTTTTG
>CATIWF010036672.1:0-19684 GCA_949630135.1 Balakata baccata
AATTAAGCCAAACAACATCACATGTTCATCAACTATGCAATTTTCAACAATTTTGTAATAAATTCGAAATTAATTATTTGAATCATATTCAAACCATTTTTCAATCAACATAATCATCCTCAATCATCTCATGATCAGATCTTTGAAAGAAAAATACGTAAAATAAATTTTACAAATTTATTTCAATTTTACAAATCAAAAGATCCAAAATCATCAAAACCATGCAATCCAATTGCACCTTAAATTAAAATTAATTTTAATGGGCACAAGGTGGCTTTGATACCAATGAAGGGTTTTGATCATGTATCACAAACATATAATGCAGCGAAAAATAAAATTTTCAAAGCCTGAATCAAAGGATTTTACATGTGCCAATTAAAACTAATTTAACCAAAGAAAATTTAGAATTTATACCTTTAAAATTTCTTGATTTTTCTTCAACATCTCACCTTGTTGGGTTGTAGCAAACCACAACAATCAAATCTTGGATTTTCTCTAACAATATCCACGCGAAGATGAGAGGATGAAACCACTAGGGAGATGACTTGAACATACCTTAAAGTGCTAGGAATGGTATATGTTCATATGAGAAGAAAATTTAACTCTTTAATTTTCTTGTTGTCTCAAAAAAATTTTCTTCTCCAAAAAATTTTTTCTTGTCTATTTTCTGTCTTTTGGGGTCTTTTAAATCCAAAAGAAAATTAGAAAAATAGATCCAAATTGAAGAGAGGAGAAAATGGGAGGTTATGAATAGTAATGGCCATTAAGGGCCAATTTAAGAGTAACTAGCAGCTGCTGCGCTATGCGCTAGCACGCGCAGCAGCCAGCCAGGCCAATCAGTAGGCCTGCCAATCCAGCGGATCCGTCAACCCCCCGATCAATTTTTTCCCACGATCTTATTGCGAACCTACTCAAAATAATTTTCTCATTTTTTGGATCTCATCCTAAGCTATTTTGCTCATTCTTTACATCTCCAAAGTGTGTGACCCATTAGGTTCTCAGTTATGTTATCATATAATTTAAGCAAATCTTAAGTGGTATCTAGCAACACATCATGATCCCCAATTGACCTGAAAGTCAGTGGTTTGACTACGAACCTTTCCATAGACAACAATATGTGCAATTCATCCTTTCACAATTCTATACCCCACTCGGTTCAGAGCGTAGACTATGTGTCAGCTCTCACTAGATTGACTACGTCACACCTAGCCTAAGTGATGTCAGATCATGTCACTAGGACTCATTACTCAAATAGACATGTCACTGAAGACCATCTTCATGACATTTCCACTCTAGTTAGAAGTTCCTGAGTATTGATCGCGACAAGAGGCCGTGGGTATACACTCCCTCTATCAGGAGTGGTGAATCCTTTATTAGCTACCTAATTACCTTTGAATATCTCAAGTTGTACCCAATTACCACCCTATGAGCAACCTCTATGAGGCAACAAGGAATGGAGTCAAAGCACAGAATCAACATCTAAGATGTCCTTAAGTACCTCAAGTCTAAGGATACTTGTATCATTGCTACGATAAGTCTATCATTGACATTTGAATAGATAATCCATATGATAGTCTAACAATAGGTCATCCAATGTACTTGACTACTCTAGCAAGCATCTATATGTTAACTCTAGGTAACTCATGTCTACAAATTATGATATCTACTGTTTGATCCAATCAAGGAGTATAACATCTGCTAATCTATCAGGATTAACAATGTCCAGCCTTGTTAATCCTATGACTAGGGATTAGTTTAGATATAACCATAATTACATATGATAGGAATATCAATATCATGATCCTATTATGATTTTCTTAATACTATAATTATATCATGGACTTCATTAATTAATTTAAGATCTAATCCATTCATAATATAAATGAACATTAATAAACAAAAACGCCTTTCATTTATATGAAATAAAATTATACAATAAGTGTTAAAGGTGAATGCCTTTAGAGCACCTCTCTAACATACTCCCACTTGCATTAAAATTATTGCCTTTATACTTAATTCCATAGGCTAGTACATGTGAATCCTACTTCTTTTGGGGAAGTGGCTTAGTTAATTCATCAGCAATGTTCTGATTAGCGGGCACTCTCTCAATATTTACATCATTTCTACCAATAATTTCTCTAATCAAATGGTATCTTCTGAGCATATGTTTGGACTTTTGACTATACCGTGGCTCCTTTGCTTATGCAATAACTCCATTATTGTCACAGTACAGCTGTACTTGATCAACAATGCTAGGAACCACTCTTAGTTTTATGATGAATTTCTTTATCAAAACCACCTCCTTATCTACCTTAAAAGCTGCAATGTACTCTATTTCAG
Organism: Balakata baccata; assembly: GCA_949630135.1. Taxonomy (NCBI): domain Eukaryota; kingdom Viridiplantae; phylum Streptophyta; class Magnoliopsida; order Malpighiales; family Euphorbiaceae; genus Balakata; species Balakata baccata. The sequence continues at coordinate 2,341 of CATIWF010036672.1, forward strand.
TTGTGGAATCAGCAATCATCTCTTATTTGGAACTCTTCTAACTGACTGCTCCACTATTCAATATGAATACATAACCTTATTGAGATTTTGAATAATCTCTATCAGATTGGAAGCTAGCATATGTATACCCACTTATATCAAGATCTCCATCTCCATATACTAAAAATACATCCTTAGTCCTTCTCAAGTACTTAAGGATATTCTTAAAGGCCACCTAATGACCCTCACTAAGGTTCGATTAACATTTGCTCATGACACTCAGAGCATATGATACGCATATATGATTGATCCTATAGCAGATGCATATAGGATCAAACATATGCGAGTCCTCTCATCTTGTGTCTTTGGACACATAGATTTCGAAAGGGTAATCCCATGGTTCATAAGAATGAATCTTTTCTTGGATTACTCCATGCTAAATCTTTTTAGCATCTTGTCTGTGTATGTAAAATGTGAAAGACCAAGCAACCTTTTAGATCTATCTCTATAGATCCTTATCCTCGAAATATAGGTTGCCTCTTTAAGGTAAAGCTTTTATGGAGATTATTTTGGATAAACAAATTTTGACAGATTGTAAGACTGAGACATCGTTTCCCATAAGTAGTATGTCATCTACATACAACACTAGGAATACGACTACACTCCCACTAACCTTCTTGTACACACAAGGTTCATCCAGATTTTGTGAGAAACTAAACTCTTTAATTGTCTCATCAGATCATATGTTCCAACTCTTTGAAGCTTGTATACTTTATTGCCATCTTTATATGTGAATCCATCTAGTTGTGTCATGTACACATCCTCAATGAGGTTTCCATTAAGGAAAGTCGTCATCACATCCATTTGCCAAATCTCATAGTCATAATAAGTGGCAATGGCCAAGAGTATCCTTATGGATTTGAGCATAGCTACTGGATTAAAAGTCTCGTCACAGTCAATTCCTTGTCTTTGATGATAACCCTTAGCTATTAGTCTAGCTTTAAGGGTAACCACATTACCCTCTATGTCGATCTTCTTCTTGGAGACCCATTTGCACCCTATAGGCTTTATTCCTTCGGGTAGATTGACCAAAGTCCATACCTGGTTTTCGTACATGGAATCCATTTTTTATTGCATGAGCTTTAGCCATTTATCATATTCTGAACTCTTTAGAACTTCTTAATAGCTAATAGGCTCATCAGCAAGATATCGTTTTGACTACTTATGAGAAATTCATATCTCTTAGGAGTAGAACGTATCCTACTAGATCTACGAAGATCTTGTGCATCAATAGGTGTAGCTATTATTTCATCCCCATGAACAACAGGCTCGGGTTCAGGCAGTTGAACTGCATCTGTTAGAGCATCTTGAACTTCTTCAAGTTCAATCTTGCTCCCACTATCTCCTTTAAGAAGAAATTATTTCTCTAAGAAGGTAGCATACTTTGAAATAAACAACTTTTGTTCCAAAGGATTGTAGAATTGATATCCAATTGTTTCTTTAGGATATCCTACAAACATACATCGATCAAATTTAGCTTGTAGCTTGTCTGACATTGTCTACTTCATATAAGCTGGACAACCCCACACTTTCAAGTGAGAAAGTATAGGCTTCTTGCTTTTCCATATATCATATGGAGTAGTATCAACTGTCTTAAAAGGGACTCCATTTAATATATAAACAACAATCATTAGTACATAACCCTAAAAGGACTTAGTGAGTTTCGTTAAGCTCATCATTGACCTTACCATGTCTAAAAAGTTTCGGTTTCTCCTTTCAATTACACCATTGTATTGTTGCATAAAGGGTGGAGTCCATTGGGATAAAATCCCATTATCCCTAAGATAAACCTAAAACTTTTGCCCCAAGTATTCACCACCTCGATCAGATCTAAGTGTTTTGATACTTTTGTCAAGTTGTTTCTCTACTTCATATCTAAATTCTTTGAACTTTTCAAATGCATTAAACTTGTATCTCATGAGATATGCATACCCAAATCGTTAATAATCATCAATAAAAGTAATGAAGTAAGGATAACCACCTTTAGCATGTATAGACATTGGGCTATATACATTTGAATGTATTAGATCCAATAGCCTAGTGGCACATTCACCGTTTCCACTAAAAGGTGATTTTGTCATCTTATCTAATAAACAAGATTCGCAAGTGTCATATGATTCATAATCAAATGACCCTAAACTACCTTCATTATGCAATTTAGTTATGTACCTCTCATTTATAAGGCCAAGACGACAATGCCATAAGTATGATGGTTTAGGTTTATCCATTTTTATCCTTTTATTATTGTCATCAATATGGTAAATAGAATTAGACATGTCAAGAATATAAATTCCATTGCACAAAGTTCTAGTACCATAAAGAATATCATTTAAGATTATTGAGCAACCATTGCTATTAATTGTTAAATGAAATCCACTTCTATTCAAACTAGAAATAGTCAATGTTGGAACATAAAAGCAATTATCTAATTCTATTACAAGCCCACTTGGAAGGGTCAAAACATACTTTCCTACAGCTAAGGTAATAACTCTTGCTCCATTTCCCATATGTAGGTCCTCCATATCAATACATATATGTGAGCCACAACCGGTATCTAATACCTAAATGTTATTACTAGAAACAGTGTGAATATCAATAACAAAAATACCTAAAGTAGATAGGGCATCAGATACCTACTTCTTCAAGGACTCCAAATAGGCCTTGCAGTTCCTCTTCCAATGGCCATCTTTGCCATAATGGAAGTAAGTCCCTTTTAGGGCAGCCTCTTTGGTCTTCTCCTTAGCCACGCCTCTTTTACCCATTATGGACTTCTTCTTTTTACTAGTTCTTTTTCTTCAAACTAAAAGATTCCATCAACATCACAGCCTTACCCTCATTTTTAACAAAAGGTTAAGCTATCTTGAGCATATTAATAAGCTCAAGTATAGTGGATGTAATCTTATTCAACCTATAGTTAAGCACAAAATGTGCATAACTATTAAGCAAGCTGGTGAGAATTAAGTGTATACTTAAATCATGGTCCATAACAAACCCCAATTGCCCAGCCTCTCAATATACCTATTCATCTTTAGTGCATGCTACACTGGAGATGTCTCATCAACCATCTTAGAGTGGAAGAGCTGTTTAGAGATCTTGAACCTTTCGGATCTAGCTTGCTCATCAAAAAGCTCCCTACGATGGTAAACTATGGCATTGGCATCTATAGCCTTGTGCTATTTTTAAAGCTCTGATGACATAGAGGCAAGCATAACACAGCCCACTAACTCACTATCATCTATGCTTCTTGTGTGCCTTCTGAACCTCTTCAAAAGCATTAGTAGCAGGGGGGATCAGGAAGTGGCTTAATCAAGGACATAACCTATCTTTTCAGCCTTGAGAACTATTCTCAAGTTTCTAAGCCAATCCAAGAAGTTTGGCCCTATCAATTTGTTTTCATCCAAGATTGATCACAAATTCATGTTTGATGACATAGTGTGATGATTCTAGCAACCTAGATGTAAAAAAGAGCATGTTAGATATGTATATAAAATGCATGATTATTAGGTCCTTAATAAAATTGCATTATGGCTCCTACTATTTTATTGCGAATCTGTAGCCCTCACTATGAAGTCAAGAGAACCCATTGGAAGTTCTCCTAGTGGGTTGGTATCCAATTCCAACTTAAGAAAAATCTTGAGTCAGCTTAACAAGCCTTCTTAGGTCAAATTGGTAGGTATCTGATTCATACCAATTGCATTTTATATGCACCTACTAAATTATGCTATCAACTAATTGATGTGTACACAAACCATTAGCCTATCAACTCTTGATATGTGTATCTCATATATACTTACCCAACATTGCCTCCAATTTACATTGACCTTGAGTCAACTCAACAAATCAATAAAATCGGTTAAGACGAACCCATTAATCATGAAATTATATTTCAGTGGCTCAAACATATTCTTATAGAGTGGGTTTGAGTTAGCTTAACAACCCAACATCTAGAACTCTAGTTCTCCCCACATTAATGGAAGGCGTTAACCTTAATTAATAATCATTAAAGGATTATATTAATTAAGTCTCATCATGTTATAGCATGCATAACATACATCCATTCATCACATAAACATATATTGGATAGTTACTTTAACTATATGGAATGATTATAGACAATCTAACATCAATCCCTTAAGTTAACAATATGAAATGATTATGAACAATCTAACATCAATCCCTCAAGCCATGGAAAGATTGACTAGGTCTAACCTAGGTAGATGCATGAATTACAACCCAAATAGAAATCAAATTCCTATTTCTAATTCTTGTTATTTTATGGCACCATCTCCTTGCTTCTTGCTCCTTTTGCATCTCCATTCTATCATAATCCTATATAATCTAATTACATAATTCAAAAGGAATACCTCAATTTACATTTGAGGAGAGTGAAATGAGAAAAGAAATACATGAAAAATAAAAGAGAGATAGAGACATGTAGGCCCTATTTACAATAAAATAAAATAATTATGCATACCCAATCACATTGGCCAAGTCCATAATCATCTATCATGCATTGTCATTCACCCTTAACATGCATTCTCTAATGCATAAAATAAAGATAATAAGAAAAAAACATTTTTGGATTTTCGGTTTTATTTATAAATTTGCTTTTTATGTTACTTCCTAAATAATAAGTGATTTCCAAATTGAATTTAATTCCTTAATCACATTTAGAAATTAAATCTCAATTATTGAAAAAAATAATTCACAATTAATTCCATATTTCATGATGCTCAAATAATTAAATAATTTAATTATTAATTATATGCCATTAACTAGTCATACTAAAATTAAATTAGTTCAGTCCATTTAATTCAAAACTAATTCTCAAAATTCTAGAAATAAAAATCATCTATTCGGGCATTTATAGATCAGCTCGAACCAACCCGAAGTACAATCTCGAACTAGCAAGCCAATCATAAAACACTCAAACCGAATCATATCTATATCTAGAATTAGATGAGACCATTAACTGAACCAAAATAATTCTAGGCATATAATCAGCATCTATAAATATCAAAAATATCATATATTCATTCAAGGAAATCACCGAAAACAAAATTAACAATTGTTTCCAAATGTGAGTCCCGGTCAGGAATTTCTTGTCTATGGAAATTAAAACGATTTTAATCTCACGTTTGTTTCTACTCAATGTCCAAAACACATCCTCAATTAAGTTTTGACATATTTCAATTATCTCATAATTGATTTTAGAGGACCAGAAACATGGAAGAAACAAATCAAATATTAAAATTCCTTCAAGAACCCTAATATTGACAAATAAAGCATAAAACAAGAATTAACCATACAAACTCTTTTGTATCTAATCCAATTCATCCAACACATCCTCTGATCTTATTATAACATAATATGTATGAATAGAAAAATTAAAACCAAAATCTCATAATCAAAATCATATTTTGACTAAAATTATCCTAAATGCCATTTTTCAATTAATCATATTAATTCTTCAATTAAATTGTTCATGACAATCATAACCTAGCTCCAATATTACTGTTGGAGTTTGCATATACATCTCATATACGTTACGGAGTGGATAATTAAAATTTTACAAACTCCAAGAAGAAGATTAACATATGTAATCATGAACAATTAAAACTATTTAGTAGTAGAAGATTATTACTTTTCAAAACCGAGTATTCTTCCTTCGATTCTCTTCTTACCAGGTTGTAACAAACCATAGTAGTCCTCTAGGATCATCTCTAATGATATCCGTGCAAAGGAAGAAGGGAGAAAACCATTTTAGGGAATGGCTTGGATTAATCTAATGTGCTAGTAATAGAATTAATCCTTGAGAGAAGAAGAGAGGAATTAACATTTTAATTCTCTGTGTTGCAGCTACAGAAATAGCCTAAAAAAGAATTATTTATAGTCCACAAGGAACTAGGGTTTGTAACCCTTGATTATGGAATCCTAATCAGATTAAAGTTCCTTATCTATCATATGTCCCGATCGAGAAAGTTATTTCCTACTCGGAAAACTATCCACATCGAGTGAGTCCTGGCCAGGAAACTACTTACCCAGTCAGGACTTTGGGCTGTTTCAATCCAATAGCTTTTTCCAATCAGAAGACTTGTTTTTTCGATCAAGACCTTCGTTCTGCCAACTACGTTCTCGATCGAGAATGTGTCTGGACCTAGTTTTCTCTCATTGTTTTGGATCAAATCTAAAAGCCCATTTTACTTCTCCTTCACACCTTTAATACGTGTGACCCATTAGGTTCTCAGTTATGTTGGCCACTCAGATTAACAATTAATCTTAAGCAAATCATGAGCGGTATCTAGCAACACATCATGACCCCCAATTAGCAGGAAAGTAGTGGTTTAACTACGAACCTTTCCATAGACAATTGTCCGTGCAATTCATCCTTTCACCATTCTATACACTACTCGATTCAAAGTATGGACTATATGTTAGCTCCTGCTAGATTGACTACGCCACACCTAGCCTAAGTGATGTTAGATCACGTCATTGGGACTCATTACTCAAATAGACATGTCACTAAATACTATCTTTATGATATTTCCATTCATGCCAAAGATTCCTAATTAATGATCCCAACAAGTGGTCGTGGGTATATACTCCCTCTATCAGGAGTGGTGAATCCTCTACTGGCTGCCCAATTACCTTCAAATACCTCAAGCTGTACCTAATCACCACCCTATGAGTAACCTCTATAAGGTAACAAGGAATAGAGTCAAAGCACAGAATCAGCATCCAAGATATCCTTGAGTACCTCAAGTTTAAGGATAATTGCATCATTGCTATGATGAGACTATCATTAACATTTGAATAGATAATCCATATGATGGTCTCACAATAGGTCATCCAATGTACTTGACTACTCTAACAAGCATCCACATGTTAACTCTAGGCAACTCATCTCTACAGATTATGAGATCTACTGCTTGATCTAATCAAGGAGTATAACATGTGTTAGTCTATCCGAATTAATAATGTCTAGCCTTGTTAATTCTATGACTAGGGATTACCTTAGATATAACCATAATTACATATGATAGGAATCTCAATATCATGATCCTATCATGCTTTTCTTCATGCTATGTTTATATCATGAACTTCATTAATTAATTTAAGATCTAATCCATTCATATTATAAATGAACATTAAAAAATGAAAATGTCTTTCATTCTTATGAAATGAAATTGTATAATAAGTACTAAAAGTGATTGTCTTTAGAACACCTCTCTAATAAGACTTTCCCGCTCGTGACCTTTTCCTGCTTCTAGACCAGTCTTTCTCTATTTTTAGATCCAATCTAAAGGCCCATTTTACTTCCCCTGCGTACCTTCAATACGTGACCCATTAGGTTCCCAATTATATTGGCCACTCATATCAACACTTGATCTCGAGCAAATCATGAATGGTATCTAGCAACACATCATGACCCCCAATTAGCATGAAAGTAGTGGTTTAACTACGAACCTTTCCATATACAATATGCATGCAATTTGTCCCTTCACCCTAATTTACCCCACTCAGTTCAAAGCATGGACTCAATGTCAGTTCCCACTAAACTGACTATGTCTAGTTTGATTGACGTTAGATCTTATCTCTGAGACTCATTACTCTAACAGATATATCACTGAAGACTATCTTTATGATATTTCCACTCTGGTTAGAGATTTCTAAGTAATGATATCGACAAGAGGTCGTAGGCATACTGTCCTTCTATCAGGAGTGGTGAATCCTTTATTGGTTACTCTACTATCTTCAAATACCTCAAGCTATACCCAATCACCACTCTATGAGCAAACTTTCCTTAGGCAACAAGGAATGAAGTCAAAGTACATTATCAATATCCAAGATAACATTGAGCACCTCAAGTTTAAGGATACTTACATCATTGCTATGATGAGATTATCGTTAACATAGAATAGAGGATCCATGTGATAATCTCATAATAAGTCATCTAATGAAGTTGACTGCTCTAGCAAGCATCCATATGTTAATTCTAGACATCTCATGTCTACAGATCATGAGATATTTTACTAGATCTAATCAAGAAATATAACATATGTTAACACTAGTACAGAATAGTACTATATGCAGCGGTTGTTTGGCGTCGCATATGAGCTAGGTTATACGTAGCGGTTCCAAACCGCTACATATAGTTGAGTTATATACAACAATTGTTTACTAAAAACTGATGCATATGGTCAAGGTATAACCAGCAGTTTAGGCAAATAATCGTTGCCTATATTCTTATTTTGTTTAAAAAAAAAAAAGCAACTTTATATATTTTAATCACCACATAATTATACATTGAATTTGTATTTTTTCTTTAATATTAATTATTTTTTTATTTTTAATATTTATTTCAATGAAATACAAATATTTATGAATGATAAAGTAAATATGTTATAATTATTAACGTCTGATCAATTAATAATTACAAAGTTACATCATTCAATAAATTATAGCAAATAAAAAATTAGATAGGAGGCTAAAAGATTATATTGGACAATTGATGAACCCAACCTAAAACTATAAGAAAATGGTTCTAGGCATATTGTATAGTTTCACAATTTCACAAAAACACCAATGGTGTTAGAATCTAGTAATGACACAAGTGAAATATTCTATACCACCTATAACAGTCTCTCATATAGCATACTAGTATACGAGGGACTGCTACCATATACATGATATTGAACCTTTACCTATAATTTTTTTTTCATCTCATTATCTTGTTCATTTGTTTATCCATGACAACATATACCATGTGTGTAATTATCATACGTTCATGCTTATTAAAAATAATTTGAAATCAATAAATCTGTTAATCGGACTAAACACGCCCAAAATAAAACAATCTTACAAAACCTTGAAATCATAAGTTCATAGTCCATAAACTATATTAAAACAATGTCTAATATCCTGAAATGCATGAATAAGGTAAAATGCATAATGAGCTGACTCTAATTCTGGATGCTCTAATTAGCTTGGCTTCTCTATGTCAACTCTTCCTAAGGCTCCGGACCTGTGTAAGCTATCTAAGCTTAGTGATACATATAATCATATAAATTCTATCACGCATATCATACATATTCAACTCATTTCATTCATTACATGAAAGTGAAAATATCATATTATAACAAGTCTTACATAAGCCAATTCATATTGATCATCATCATCATGTTACCATACCAAATATCATACAATTCATATATCAATGCCAAATAATTTATAACATTACATTAAAGTACCTTGTAAGCGGAAGCCTTTACTTTAAATCATAAACCATTGTAAAGCAACCTTTCCTTTTTGCCATTTATTAATTTCATTTGCACAATTACTCTATATTGGACTACCAAATACGGGTTGTGAATAGGAGTGCTCTTGGAGCTGAAGCTAGCCTACCCACCTGATCATACTATTTGTTTTGTATCTAAGTCAAGTGCGCTCTCAGAGCTGAAGCCAACTTGACTCATAACTGTATAAAATAATTGCTAACATAATAGGTCAAGGGCGCTCTTGGAGCTGAAGCCATCTTACCCGATAAATAACCCATGAAAAATCCTACAATACCGTAACTACCCTTAATGGTGCACCATCTATCCTATAATCAGTCCTAGTACGAGTAAGGGCAATTTTAGTCAATTCCACTTTATTTGTATGAATAATATATCATATGGCAACATAAACATACATGGTAACATATTATCGTTCCTATACCGTATCATATCATAACCTACGTATCATCATATACATGTCCAATGATCTCATGTCATGCCATAGCACATAGGGCATAATATTATTTCACAATATACAACTAAATTATCACAATTATCTCATGGTAGACAAGGCACATGTATATCTTCAACATTACCATATTCAAAATCATACTTCTACACATAAGCATGTCACATATACACATTGGCACGTTATAGTGTGCCGCTGGCCTTGCCCATCACAAGCCTGTGTAGGCCTAGGGTCGCATGAGTCCCGACCGAGAAAGGCCCAACATCAGCAAGAGAAATTCCAGTTTCCATATGCAAACCCAAATTTCTTGATTCCAAGACATATAACCAATTTCCAGAACATCATATATCATATAAACATACCATTTGGTCATTCTAAACATGCCATAATCCACTTAATTCTTATTTCATCAATTTCACATGAAAAACAAGAATACTTTATGTCATCAATTCATACCATTTTACCCAAACCATTTGAATCATTATTCATGGCATTTATCAAAGGCATAACATTCAAAAATACCTATTCACTAGCACTCATGCAGCTAGAAAGCGAATAAATATGATTATATGTAGAAACCTTAAATAATGGAGCCGAAAATCCTCACTTTAACATTTCTCTCATGTTCTGGTATTCGTTACCATCTTCTGCCCCATTCCCTAGCATCAGACATGCGGATCAAAGGTCACAAACCGTTCTATACCTTTTGTTCTATAGGTACCATTTCAAAATTTTGGAAAAACTCTAATGAAATGACAATAAACCATCAAACCCAATCTAAGAGTGTTAGAGAACGAGATACTTACTGAATCCCCCCTCTGGAAGTTAAGGACAGAGGTGAACAAATCAAATTCCAGGGGCTGTTTGGCTAATAACTCGTGTTCTTAATGAAAAACACCAAGAACCCTAATAAACAATAATCCCAATTGTATTTTTAGGTGTTAAGTTGAAGGAGAATCAATGGAGGTGGAGGGAGGAGAGTCCAATGGGTCTACTTGTCTTCAAAGACATTAGGGTTCGAATAGAGGCAGAGAAAGATGTGAAATCACGTATTTATAACATGTAGGCCAGAGGCGAGTCCTGACCGGGAAACATGTTCCAACCGCGAAATGACCTTTCACGAGTAGGATTCAGTTCTACCCACCAAAATATAAAATAAGTCAAAATTGATCGCATAAATTCTAGGCCCTAAATTATGGGCGCTACACCACCTTCTTGTCCTTCAATGGCCCCTTAGGAATCTTGCTTAAAACCTTTTCATCGAAGGTGGCATACTGCTTCTTGATTTCAATCATTGCCTTCTCAACAAATGTATCCACCTTATTCTCATACTTCTCATAAAAAATAGGTACTATATGCAACAGTACAAAAACTACTTGCAAAACCACAATTTCCTATTAAAAACATATTATCATCCATAAAATAATCTAAAAACCATATTAAAATCAAGCAACACCAATACACAACAATCAAAGCATCATATTATATTTGTGAAGTTTAAAGAAGACATTAGCATGCAGAACCTCTAAATTTCAGTCAGATGTGTTTACTATGCCATAAACACTTAAATTCTTAAAACTGATTTGAATAAGCAAAAAAGATATTGAACACAATTATTAAGATAAAGAGCAAATGTAGCATGCAAAGAAACTCAACTGATTATAAAGGCAGTGTCAACTTCAGAAATAGTTTTGCAATAAAGTATGTGCATGGATAAAGGAGAATCAACTTACAGAAAGGAACTTCTTCATATCTCTTCCTGATGCAATATCCCTACGGACAAAAAATGCTTGATTGATCTCAAACCTAAGTGCAGCTACTAATTGAAGAACATGCTCCTCTAGGATATGAACTTCTAGAATACATGGTGGGCTCCGATAACTAAATAGAGTGCATTAAACTAAGCATTCAAGCTTGAGATTCATAAGAATGTTAATAGCACTAAGAACCAATAGCTTGCTTGTTGATAAAGGTGGAAGCATTAGACCACAAGAATAATATTGCAAGAGCAAAGATCAATCCATGGCACTACCATATAGCAATTGCACTACCAGGCACTCCTCCTGATATCTTTTTATTCCTCCAGAGTAAAATGTCAGCAGTTATTCATGCATCCAATATATAAACAAAATATAAGAACATTGGGTTTTACCTCATACGAAATCGATGAAAAAAACTCAAAATCATCTAATATTTACATTAATATTGAAGGACAAAGTCCAAGAGTAATAATAATAAATATAACATATCTTACCAAAAAATAAATAAATATAGCATAAAAATTGATAGGCAAAGTAATCTATTGCACATGGAGATGGGCCAACTTACCATTAATTAGTTTTAGCTACTCGTGGTTGTGGACATTGATTTAATATTTCAAATCTTATGGATAAATCACACCAACCTCACGCTGAAAACCTCTTATTTGTCATGGCAAACATCTACAAATGGACACTTAAACCACTAAGTAAAGAATAATCTAAATTCTAATAAGGCCATAAGGAAGGAGGGGGAATACAGGGAGCAAAACTTGTTACTGGCAGTTGCAAAAATAGTTTATCAATAAATAAAAAATGATTTAGAAAGATAATACAATAGAATGATATGCATCGCAAATATCTCAACCATTCTCTCATAACAACAAACTTAATATGTCAAGAAAGACACTTAACAGTATTCACCATGTTCATACTTCTATATGCCTAAGTTCCCTTACACGTTTGGTGAAACGATAGAAGAAAATATCAATGAAAACAAGGCGTACTGATAAGCATAAATCAGTATTCATATCAAACGCATATGAATTCCAATTCCAAAATAGATAAAAATCGTAATTGCAACTATATTCCAATTCCAAAACAGACAATCAATATTCATATCAATCACATATGTTAACTGATTGATATAAAAAACAAAAAAGAAAAAAAAAGAATACCTTTAGCTTCAAAGAGAGTTTATTGTTGAGGAATCTCCATCCAAGACCGAGATATTTTGATAATTTACCAATTTTGAAGAAAAAAATCTCTAAACCGACAATAATTTCAAATGTAATTGGGGTGTGTGTGAGCCAAAATTACAAGAAATTGGTTGTTATGTGAGCTATTAAAACATAAGGGAAATTTAAGTTAAGTGTTAGCCTTGACTAAAAATATCTAGTTGGAAGTGAGCTAGTTAAAACTCCTTTGTAATCTAAAGATTAGATTAATGAATACCCAATTGCAACTAGGAAGACGAATAGGGTTAGTTAACACCCGAACATTTATGAAAATTTGTGTCCATCTCTTCTAACCTTTATATTCCTTATATGCATAAAAATTTTTAATTTCCCACCAATTCATCCCCTCCCCCCTTCTTGGTGATTGTTTGGGCAACAATTGGTATCATAGCAAGGTCTTGAAATCAAGCTTCACCAGCTCTAGCAAAGACCTACAATGGCCCAATAAGGATTCCAAAGCCTTAAACCTTACTTTGATGGGTCAAACTATGCCCATTGGAAGTTTAGAATGGAGGCATACTTGGATAGTGAAGGAATTGATGTATGGGATAGTGTTTGCAAGGAATGGACACCACCAACAAGAAAGAATGCTGAAGGAGAAGATGAAGCTCTTCCAAGAGATGAGTGGACCAAACCACACAAAAGGGCAAATGGCAAAAACAAGAAAGCTATAGCCATTCTAGCAAGCTCTCTCTCTCTCTCTTGAAGAGTGTGGAAGTATTCAACATTGTCTAACTGCTCATACCATGTAGAGGACACTGGAAAACTACCATGAAGGCACAAAGCAAGTTCGTTCAAGGAAGATTCAACTCCTCATAAACAAATATGAACTCTTCAAAATGAAGCCCAATGAGACTATCACCAATATGATGAACTGCTTACTCTCCATCATCAACAATATGAAGAAATATGGAAGACATATAAGCCTTGAAGATGTAAATAACAAGATCTTGAGAAGTCTTCCAATGAAGGACTATGGTTCAAGGGTGGCGTATATAGAAGAAGCTAATAAGAATTTGAGCACCATTCCCACTAATGTGCTAGTCATTGGATGATTTTTCATATAGGCCCTCAACCAACTCTTTACTTAAAGAAAACAATGCTTTGAAAAATGAGGTTAAGGAGCTAACACTCTTTATTTCAAAATTTCATAAAGGGAAGGAAAGTTTGGATAACCTAATTGTAGACTAAAGACTTCCCTTAGTGAGACATGGCTTAGGCTTTAATGGAGCATCATCTTCATCAACACTTAGAAATATTTTTGTAAAAGCTTTTACACCATAAACCTCTTCAATTGAGGTGTTGCCTTAAAGGCAAAGAACAAATCACACACCAAAGCCCCTACTCAAAGGAGAAGTAGCAAAGGCTTACTTGGCTCAAGAGGGAGACCTCAAAGGGCCAATCATGCCTTCTTGTATAAGAGGCTTGCAACCTAGGAAAGCACCCACTACACATGATTGTGTTTGTTGTTGTACTTCGTCTTTTGCCATAAACAAGAAAGTTAAGAGATCAAAACCCCAAGTGAAGTGGCAAGAATCTTACAAAACTAAGCAATGCCACTATTACATGGAGTTTAGGCACATTAATATTCATTGTTTGATAAGGAAATCCCATTGGGATCTCTCAAGAACTAACCCCCAAGGATCCAAATTTGTTTGGGTACCTAAAAGTCAAGTTTGAATTAATGCTTATAGGTATGCCTTAATTCCATAAGCAATGAAAATGTATGGCTTTTGGATAGTGGATGCTCAAGGCATATGACCGGAAACAAAAGCCTTCTTCACTAGTCTCAAACGTGTGGATGGAGATAAGGTTATCTTTGGAAACAATGCTAAAGGTGAGGTAATTGGCATTGGTTCCATAGGATTTAACGGTATTCCAATCATAGATGATGTAATATTTGTTGATAGTCTGAGGCATAACCTCTTAAGTGTGAGTCAACTATGTGATTAGGGAACCAAAGTCATCTTTAGCTCTAATGTATTGGGTTTTGAACATGTATCTCATATACAAAATAGTAGCGGAAACAAAAAAAATCAAAACCTGAATCTTACGGTTCTACTTGTGCCATTAAAACTAATTTAACAAAATCATAGTTTGAAATTATACCTTTAATTTTTTGAACAAATTCTTCAAATTTCCTTCTTGTTAGGTTGTAGCAAACTACAACAATCCAATCTTGGATTGTCTCTAATGATAATCCACGTAGAAATGGAAAAAGAAACTACAAGGTTAATGGTTTGAACACACACAATGTGCTAGCATTGTGTATGTTCTTTGAGAGAAATTCTAAGAAAATTAACTATTAATTTTCTATGGTGGCTCATCAATTTTTCTAATAAAAATACTATTTATAGGTGTTTCCGAACACCCTAAGGTTGGAAAAATTACCAAAATAAGTTTATGAGCCAATTTATGTCAAATTGACCAAAACTTGGCTAGTTTTGCCAACACCAGTATGCTAGGCTTGCCCAACGTGCAGGCACTGGCCTGCCAAGGGGCTGTGGCAGGTTAGTGACCAGCTATGGGCCTGCACGGGCCCGCAACTCTCCTGAGTAATTTTTTCATATTTTCTTTTCTTGTGATCCCATCACAATTTGATCTTAAATAATTCTCTCATATTTTTGGATCTCATCCAAGACCATTTTACTCATTCTTCTCCAATGCATGTGACCCATTAGGTTCCCTATTATGTTGGCTACCCGAATTAACAATTAATTCGAGCAGGTTATGAGCGGTATCTAGTAACACATCATAACCCCCAATTAACCGCAAAGTCAATGGTTTGACTACGAACCTTTCCATAGACAACAATATGTACAATTCATCCTTTCACCATCTTATACCCCACTCAGTTCAAAGCATGGACTATGTGTCAGCTCCCGCTAGACTGAATACAAGTTAGATCTTGCCCTTGGGACTCATTACTATATTAGATATGTTACTGAAAACCATCTTCAGGACGTTTCCACTCTAGCCAGAGATTTCTGAATAATGATCCCGACAAGAGGCTGTGGGTATACTCTCCCTCTATCAGGAGCGGTGAATCCTCTATTAGCTACCCAATTACCTTCGAATATCTCGAGCTATACCCAATCACCACCCTATGAGCGACCTATATAAAGCAACAAGGAATGGAGTCAAAGCACAAAATAAGTATCCAAGATATCCTTAAGTACCTCAAGTTTAAGGATACTTGCCCCATTGTTATGATGAGACTATCATTGGCATTTGAATAGATAATCCATATGATCGTCTCATAGCAAGTCATCTAATGTATTTGACTACTCTTAGCAAGTATCCACATGTTAACTTTGAACATCTCATGTTCACAGCTTATGAGATCTACTGCTCGATCCAATCAAGGAGTATAACATGTGATAATCTATCCGGATCAATAATGTCCTATCTTGTTAATCCTATGACTAAGGATAATTTAGATACTAACATAATTACACATGATAGGAATCTCATTATCATGATCCCATCATGATTTCTTTCATATTGTGTTTCATATCATGGACTTTTATCAATCAGTTTAAGATCTATATCAATTCATATGCAAACGAATACTAATATAATGAAAGAATGCCTTTATGAATGTGTACACTAAGTGCCTGAGGTGATTGCCTTTTGGACACATCTTTAACACAATGAATGTCTAGTGATCTCTTTAAATGGTTAAGAGATATTCAAAGGAGAAAGAGATGACAATACTTACATAATTGGCTTACACAAGTCAACTAATGTTTCCCCTAGTTGTCTTGTGTCTATTAGTGAAGAATCTTAGCTATGACATAGAAGACTTGGGCATGCGAATATGGAACTAATTCAAAGCCTTAGCAAGGATGAACTAGTAGATAGGCTCCCAAAGGTCAAATATTTAAAGAATAAGACTTGTGAGCCATGTCAAAGAGGGAAGCAACACAAATCATCATTCAAGCACAAAAATATTGTAAGTACCTCCAGACCTCTACAACTATTACATCTTGATTTGTTTGGACCTAGTAGAGTTGCTAGCTTGGGTGGAAAATATTATGCATTTGTTATTGTTGATGATTACTCTAGGTTTACTTGGGTAATTTTTTTAGCTCATAAAAGTGAAACTTTTGAAAATTTCAAGCACTTTGCCAAGAGAGTCCAAAATGAAAAGGGATATTATATCTCTAAAATTAGAAATGATCATAGCAAAGAGTTTGAAAATGATATTTTTGAAAACTATTATTTAGAAAATGATATTTCTCATGATTTTTCCACACCAAGAACTCCTCACCAAAATGGGTAGTTGAAAGGAAATATCGAACATTGGTAGAAATGACTAGAACAATGCTTAATGAGTATGATTTACCAACCTACTTTTGGGCAGAAGCCACTAATACTGCATGTTATATTTCAAACCGTGTTTTTAAAAGACCTTTGTAAATAAAACCTCTTATGAGCTTTGGAATGGAAGAAAACCCAATATCTCATATCTTAGAGTATTTGGTTGCAAATGTTTCATATTAAATACTAAGAACAATCTTGGAAAACTTGCCTCAAAATTAGATTGAGGCATATTTCTTG
>CATIWF010036728.1:0-27987 GCA_949630135.1 Balakata baccata
AATAATAATAATAATAATAATAATAATAATAATAATAATAAACTTTTACATGATGCATGAAAAAAAACTAAACTTTTATAAATTTTCTCTACATTTTTTATTTCTAAAAATTTTTATAAATTATTATTTTCTAAATTGTACTTAATGTACGATTAAATTCTAAATGCTTTAATTTACAATTTATTAATTTAATTTATTTATTTACTTAATTTTCATTAGTAATTTATCAAACTCTAATTTATAAATTGTATCGTAATTTTTCTAAAAAATAATTAACAAAATTTAATAAATAAATTAACAAAAAAAATTGTTAACAAAAAAAAATTTTGACATGCATGCATGCACTGGCGCACCCAATGAACAGTATGCGCGCCACTCCAACTGAGGCATACTAGTTAAATTACTGTTAAAACAATTACAAATTCGAAATTTTCCAAAAAAATACCCTAAAATGGTAAATAATTTGGGTGAATATCACAAACTAAGAAATATCTCAACTTCTATTGTTAATGTTTAGTTAAAATAAAATGAAGTGGAATGGGAATGAATTTTTTTATCAATGAGAATCACTCATTTCCTCTCCTTGTATTTTATTTAATGTATTTATTATACTTTATATCATCATACTATATATAAAAGTGGAAATAGAGGGTCAGATTAATTTATTAAAAAACCAATCTAATTGTATTAGTTAATTGAATTAATTTTGTCATTTAATAATTTAATTTATTAGTGAATATTATTGATAACTTATTAATTAGAAATCTAATTCTATTAGAACTAAGTAGCTATATTTTACATATAAAAAAATGGATAACTAATATTAAAAAGAAAGAAAAAATAATTTAATACAAAATATTAGGAATGCATGGTAAAAAAATAATGAACAAGATAATTTGTATATAATAAATAAATTAACAACTATAATAACCACGATAATGAACGAGCCAGATAATTTAGCGTTGTGTTTTTATACATATAATGATATAATAATAAAATATAATTAATAACCATTAGTATTTAAATTAAATGTGACTTAATTATATAATAATTAAAAGTAACTAAAATTAATTTGTTAGACAAAATTATTTTTTTTGAGAAAATATTATTATTATTATTATTATGAAGTGATTTTTTTTATATATATAACACGATATGAGAATTAAATATAATTAATAATTATTAATATCATACTAGATATAAAAATAGGAATAGTGATAGTGATAGACAAATTTACCAAAAAAAAAAATCAATATAATTGTATTAGTTAATTGAATTAATTTTTTTATCTAATAATTTAATTTATTATTGAATAATATTAATAATTTATTAATTAGAAGTTTCAATTATTAGGACTAGGTAACTATATATATTAAAAAAATAATTTAATAAAAAGAATATTTGGAAGGCACCGTAAAAAATAATTATATTATTTTAAATATTTTTCTATTAAAATATTAAATATTTAAATTATTTTATTTTAATAATTTTTTATTTTTTTACCTATTAAATTAATTAATTTAATTATTTAGTGTTATTGAGTGTATTAGTTATTTATTATTTATTGTTTTGGATGAAAAAAATATTAGTTTTAATATATTTGTGAATTATATTATTTTATTTATTTTAATATAAATTTAATATTAATATTATTTTAATTCGATTTATTTTATATTTTATATTATTTTAAATATTTTTATATTAAAATATTAAATAACTCAATTATTTTATTTTATTAATTTTATTACTTATTAAATTAATTAACTTAAATATTAATAAGTAGTAAAATAATTAAATAACTTAATAAGTAACAAAAAGTAATAAAAAAATGTGTTATAAGTAATGACATGTAATGAATAATTATGTTCAAGACCAATCAAGTTAAAAATGATGTACAATTAAAATATAAATATTAAATTTATAAGTGATGAATAATCAAGCTCAAAATAATAAAACAATCAAAGTTTAATCAATAAACCTATAAATTTATCACTATAATTCACCGTACATAATTTATCATTATTAGAACAGTATAATACTTACAATTTCTATTTTATATATAATTCCTAATAATTGATAAATTAATAATTTGATAGAATTTGAAATAAAAATACATTCATATAATTTGGCTTAATTTCATTTATAATTATTGAACTTTACTTTTATAAGTAAAATTATAAAGTTTTTTTTTTCATTCCAAAAAAAATCACTGAACTTTTTTTTCATTTTACTAAAGTCAATTTCGGCTAAATTTCCAATATAAATAACTGGAAAGCTGACATGTAACTGGAAATTTGACGTGGCAACTGATGTGTCATCAAAAATCTGATGCGATAGCTGATGTATAACTGGAAATTAACCATAAATGACTTTAACAAAATAAAAACATAATTTAGTAATTTTTTTGAATAAAAAATTTTGTGATTTTATTGTAGTAACAGCAAAATTCAGTGACTATATGTGAAATTAATTTCCTATAATTTACTATAAATAAAATATTATAATAAGATGAAATAAATTAATAAAAAAACTATATATATATATATATAAACCAAATGGTAGTTAATAACGAGTCTAGTATCTAATAATCACATATAAAATACATTAATGAAAAGGTACTAGTTATAAATAAATATAAAATCAAGTCAAATTAGTTAAAATATGAAATATCTTAATTATTATACACCTTCCACTTAATATATATTCTTATTTAATATATTTTATTATAAATAAATATAAAGTACAGTTATTTTTAATTTTTCAATATACTCTTAATTAATATTAGAAGACATTATAAAAAATATATAATTATAATAATATTGATTTATTTTCAATTATTCGAGGATTTTTTCGTACTTTATTTTAAAAAAATTATATTATTTTATTGTTAATATCGACAAATTAATACATTATATAAATATAACAATTTAACTAAATATATACAAATGAAATTTTATTCATATTCCCATTTCTCAATAAATAAAAATAAATTATATATGCATGCCTTTCAACCTCATTCATACACTGTACACTGTAATTTCCATTTTTTTTTTCAAATTGTTTCTTTAATAATATCACCCTTAATACCTTACTGTAATCTTCTAATTTTTTTTTGAAAGTGTTCACGTTTCCCTGTCAAAAATGGTTTTTTTTTTTTTCAGAATGAAATTTCGAATTTAAAATCGCACAGTCGTGGTCAACAGTACCACCAAAGTAAAATAAATGGGAATCAAATCTTAGATTGTCGAATGACTTCTAAAAATATAATAATCTATAAAACATATTAGCTGAAATTATTTATAATTCTGCCAAGGATGAAAGCTTAAAAATCTTGATTAATAAAAAACGCGAAAAGAAGTGCATAAGTTGAGATGGCCGAGTTGGTCTAAGGCGCCAGATTAAGGTTCTGGTCCGAAAGGGCGTGGGTTCAAATCCCACTCTCAACAAACAGCGCTTTTTATTTTTGTTTAGAGTCCCTACTTCTACTACTACAACTACGTGGATTAAACTCTTCCAATTCCAGTCCTTATCTCCTGCTTGCTTGTGTTTCTGGATTTTCCCAGGTTCAAAGTTTAAACATGGCGAATTTGATGGCGTCTTCTTTCTCAAATCCCGCATTTTATCAAAACAAATTGCGAATCAGAGCATCTTCAGCTGCACCTCTCCCTCGTGTTAATCTCGACACTCTTCAATCTGCTATCGATAAGGTATAGTATTGTAATTTTATGGGTATTAAAAATCACGTAATCCGAATTTAATCTGCTTAATTTTTTTTAATTAATTGGTGCAGAAAGACAGCAATGCAGTAAAAGAGGCACTTGATCAACTAAGAGAAGATGGTTGGGCTAAGAAATGGAGTAGTCAGCCTTATGTCTCTCGTCGTACGGTCAGTGTTGAGTCCCCAATCTCCATTTCAAGCATCAACTTGTGGGCATTCTCTTAACCAGCACATGTACTTGAATTATGAATTAAATTGATTGCTTTTTCATCAATTGCATTGTTTATTTATTTTATTTATTTTTTGTCAAAAATCTTGTATGCTAGACATCCCTCCGAGAATTAACAACTCTTGGAATAAAAAATGCTGAGAATTTGGCAATTCCAAGTGTTAGAAATGATGTAAGTACTCTTATACTATTTTACTGGATTATGCTTAGATATTGGTTCTCGATATATGTTTAATATTTTCAAGTAATACAGGCAGCTTTTCTTTTCACAGTGGTGGGATCAACAGGATTCTTGGCACTTCTTGCTGGCCAACTTCCTGGGGTAATTAAGCCTTAATAATCTGTTTTATCTATGTATTTTTTATTCCAAAAGAAAACCCAATTGAGTAATGTTTGACAATTTCTAGTTCTCAATTGTGTTGGGTAGGATTGGGGCTTCTTTGTACCTTACTTGATTGGCAGCATATCTCTAGTAGTCTTAGCAGTGGGAAGCATTTCTCCTGGGTAAGAGTTGAAGTCTTTCGTTATACAGACATAATTTTCCTTTAAGATTTTGAGCACTTATGGATGCCCTTTATCTGCTACTGCAGCCTTCTTCAAGCTGCTATCAGTGGTTTTTCGACAATCTTTCCTGATTATCAAGAAAGAATAGCTAGACATGAAGCAGCTCATTTCTTGAGTACTTCCTGCCCTGCTCTCTTTATTTGCCGCATACTTCATATGCCATTATATGCCTGATTTTAGTTTTATGTTTTGTACTTCAGTTGCCTATTTGCTTGGCCTTCCTATACTGGATTATTCACTAGATATTGGAAAAGAACATGTCAATCTCATTGATGAAAAGCTTGAAAAGTTGATATATAGCGGCCAACTTGATGCCAAGGAATTAGACAGGTGCTTGTTTAAAAATTGAGAAGTTGCTAGCTACCTTCTCTATTGTTTCGATGAGTTGCAGCCAGAGCAAAGAAGAGACTGATGTAATATAATACATTCGCCCAGGTTGGCAGTTGTAGCGATGGCTGGACTTGCTGCAGAGGGTCTGCAGTATGACAAAGTGGTTGGTCAATCTGCTGATCTTTTCACTCTCCAGGTTTTTTTTCAAATTATAACTCAGCACAAGTCAAGGTTTTTTATAGAGAGTTTAAATTTAGAAAAACTGCCCAACCTAACGCAGATTTTGGTTTTCTCTGCAGAGATTTATAAATAGAAGCAAACCACAGCTCAGCAAAGACCAGCAACAAAATCTCACTAGATGGGCTGTAAGTAATTGCTTCTGTGATTAGCAGTTTAGGCTACACCACAATTAATTAACGACAGCTTATTGCTAATGAGAGAGTAATTAATGCAGGTTTTATTTTCTGGGTCCCTCATAAAGAACAACAAGGTAACTCATGAAGCCTTAATGAAAGCCATGTCAAACAAGGCAACTGTTTTAGAATGCATTGAAGCAATTGAGAAAGCTACATAATTTTTCATTGTACAGTCACAAAAGAGGTTGCATTTTCCATTATGCTTGCCTATAATTCTTCAATCCCAATTTTTGAAATTAGATGACTTCTATTGAAATCATGGTCCAATTTTCTCTGGACTGTATGAGTACATAAATGCTCAGATTCACAGATGAAAAATTTGGTCAGTCAACAGTTGCTGAAAGAGATGTATCGACAATTTATTTCGATCCACACAAACTCTTATATATTTATTATATTCAATTGACTGATACCATCTTTTTTGCATAGATTTCTGCTAACATGGTAAGAATTATATATGTTCAAAAATTAAGTTTCCAACTCAAGCCCGATCCATG
Organism: Balakata baccata; assembly: GCA_949630135.1. Taxonomy (NCBI): domain Eukaryota; kingdom Viridiplantae; phylum Streptophyta; class Magnoliopsida; order Malpighiales; family Euphorbiaceae; genus Balakata; species Balakata baccata. Next base: position 5,755 of record CATIWF010036728.1, read on the forward strand.
ATCAGATCTAAGAATGAACAAATGAGTAATAACCCTCTGAAGATTTAACAAATTAAAGCCGTGAGATAATGTCTATTCATTTGACACTATGAATTTCAAACACTGTAGTGTGAGTTTCATATATAGACTAATGATCTTTTGAGTTTTGAGTTTTTGTTTATTACTAATGACTGAGTGCAGAATAGCCAATATAATCAAACTTCAATCTTTATAATTATTATCTCAAATGACATTTTTATCAAATGGCAAAAAGTGTGATGTTAGTTTCTTAAAAGCAAATTTGTTTTTGCTTGTCAAAATTAAAACCTCATGAAGATTATCAGTAATTTGTTCTCCAGGGATTATTTATCCCTTCTGTTAGGAGATTATTTCTATTATTTAAGATAATTGTTATTATATTGTGATAAATTAATTCTTATTCTTTTCTTCCGATTTCTGATTTAGGAGAATTCCTAAAACAAACATAAATAAAAGAAAAAGATGAAGACCTTTATTGATTTGATATCATTCTTGGACACCTGACTGGAAACTGCAATGTCTGCCTGGTTTATTGATTCTACAGAGAATTTCCATAGACTTATGCAGTACCAAAAATAACTTACTACAATACAGATACTGATCTATGATTAAGTTTAGCTTATTAGAAGGCTTGAGCTTAAAATTAGAATAGGTTTATTGAAGCTTAAGGAAGCAACTGTAATCAAAGTCCCAGCTTTCTATGTCCGCCCATACATCGAAAGTAAATCTCTTAGTCTCACTGCTTCTTTCTCCAAGTGATCAAAACTCGTTGAAGTAGGTATTCTCCAACTCCAGTTTCCAAACTGCATAAAACAATTAACAAAGGTCAGGGAAAGTGGAAATCTTTTATTTAGTAGACCGACATGCTTAAACTTAAATTTTAATAGCAATTATAGGCCTATTATATTGCCTAGAATATGGGCATGGGAGTAAGCCAACACATGAAAATGTTACAGGAACAAATCTAGATTTTGAACAAGTTGAAATGAATTTGCACCTGTGAAAAAGAAAGACCAAAAGTACAAATCAGCCCCTCAATTATACCAAAAGAATGAGTCATCTTTCAACTATTACTCAGTACAATTAAACTCCTGAAGTTAAAAATTGGTACAATTAAAACCCAACTTTACTCCCTTCTGTCATCGTTACCGGGTTCCATTGAACCAACTCAATTTCACTGTTACCCAATGATAATGTAACATGTGTCAACACACAGTTGTTCCAGCTCTTTAAAATAAAAGAGCGTTATTTAAAACATTTTATTAATATAAAAATAAGGTGAAACAATATCGTTTGGGGCAAATAATGAAATTCAGTCTATTTTCACTCATCCCATCTGTCTCGGTTTGCTCTCCCCTGCATTTCATTTTTTCCCCATTTTCATTTCCCCCAACCCTAAATTTCTTTTTCTCCCCATTTTCTGCTTCATTCTTCTTTAGAGCTGAATATCTTCATATTGATTAATAACAAAAAGAAAAACGAAAAGCAAAGGCCAAGTTAGCTATGGCGTGCTTTTCATCGGATCTCCTTTTCTCTGCAAATCAGTCATGGCTCTTCTTTATTTACTGAACTTACACCAACTCAGTTTGGGAAATAAAAAATTTTTCAATTAATAGATAAAGGTTTTGTCTTAATCTCTTAAATTAGCTCCTAATTATAGCTCTTCAACATGAAGTTTTTCATTACAAAAAATAATTTCAACTCTCCCCATTGCAAAGATTATTACTCTAATTTTCTGAAAGCTGAGTGGAATTAATAGCACCAAAGCACTTGACTCTCTCAGCAGATCCACCGGCTGCTTGCTCTGAAGAAGAGGAATCATCTTTCAGTGGCGAGGAGGAAGACGAAAGACGAAGAAAAAGAAAAGAGAAATCTTCATCTGAAGATAAACAACCTCAAATAAAGCCACCAGAAAATCTTCTCCAGCACAAGAAGCCAAACTGCAAAAGTTGCCTTCAAGAAGTCTGATCTTGCCACTCTACAATCTGAGCACTGACGTGATGAGAGAAAGGGTGAGGAGAGAGGCTGAGGGTGTTGGCATCAAAATGGGAATGTAGATTAGCAGATAAGAGAGAGAGAGAGAGAGAGAGAGAGAGAGAATTTAAGGTAATACGACGTCATTTTAGAAAGAAACAGTAAGGGGTAGTCTCAGTGGAATACACGTTTCACAGTTTTATAGGTTAGCAGGTGGACTGAGTCGGCTCAATGGAATATCGGTAACACGGGCACACGAAAGTAAAGTTGAGGGGTTTAATTGTATCGATTTTTAACTTTAGGAACTTAATTATACTGAGTCATAGTTTAAGGGGTGACTCGTTCTTTTAGGTATAGTTGAGGGGCTTATTTATACCTTTGATCAAAAAGAAATCATAAAAATTGTAATTTAGGGTGCATGTAATTAAATCACACTAGAAACATCTAATCTAGCAGTGGGCAAGCCATGAGAGGAACATGAAAGCAGGAAATCAGATGTACATTCTAGTAAATTTCTCCTAGTTGGATACACCATGCAAGTTTGAGCTACATGCCACAGGCCATTTATTGTGCATTATATAAAATTTCCTTTACCTGAGTAGCAGGAATATGCATTATATAAAATTTCCTTTACCTGAGTAGCAGGAATATTCATCCTGGCAGAACTCCCTAGTCCAAGAATATCTTGCAGGGGTATTACTGCAGTTTGGGCCACTGATGAGAGCGCAGCTTGGATGAGTGCCCATGAGATTTCATCTTCTTCAGTAATTGAGAGATACTTGAGTACCTGAATTAGCAATATCACCATGATAAATACAACTGGAAGAATAAAATTTTATTGTACATCTGGTAAATTAATCATCATAATACTCACATTTGACTTCTCCCAGGATTCCAAAGCATCCCACCAACCGCGAATCTGTCATAATTATTTTGTAAAAAGTTATATATTGAAAAAACAATCTAAATGATTTTTCAAAAGACAGGCAAAATCAGTAGCAAGGAGAAGATAAGGATAAACAATTTTACCGTGTCATTATCATGAGTTCCAGTGTATACAACTTGATTGACTTCATGATTATGAGGCAAATGAGGATTATTTGCATTGCTCCCAAAACCTGGATCGGAAAATACAGATTATAACCACAAGCAACACTATACAAGAATAGAAGGGAATTACAAAGAGAAGCTATTCATGATGAAAATTTTCCTCAAAATCCGAAACAAAAATGATTACCAAACTGAAGGACTGCCATTCCAGGAGCACCAATAGATTTTCTAAGGTGTACTACATCCTCAGTGATAACTCCCTGAAATATCACGGAATAAGATATAACAGTATAATAAGAACTTGCACATTATTTGCTTGCATAAATTTATCCGTTGTCTTCATAATAGTATGGAAACCATTGTGGCTATCCTTTGAAATACATTGCGACTTTCATAAGAATGACAATTTTCTCACTGTAGGAAGTTATAAGCCAATGAATAAAAAATAAATAAATAAAAAAAACCCTTCAAACAATGCATTACAGGTGGTTAACAATTCATATAACATGCACTTATCATTTTCTCAGCGTCTTTAACCTGCTTAACAAAAAGACAGATGAATTATGTCCATCACCGCCCAAAATTACAAAATATTAGTAATGAAAATAAGGTGAATTCTATTTAAATTAAAGTGTTCATGATAATAATGTAGATAATTTGTATACAATCTTTGCAGTTTCAGTTTATTCAATTGCTCTAATGCCACATGCTTTATCTTCACCATTGGATATGCATCTTTAAGCTAAAAAAAAGTTATATGGGCATGAAGCAATATATTGATGACAAAGTAACCATTATGCAAGTGACAAGTTAGTCACTAGATAGCAGTCATATAAGATACATACAAACAAGGGAAATGAACAGTTTTTGCATCCCACTTGATGAAACATACCAAATCTTCTGCAATTATACCGATCTTTCCAACAGCTCTGGAGATGGCATCAAATAGGGATTTCCCAGGTCCAGCCTACTGTCATAAGAATAATATTTAGATTGGACAACAGGAAAATGCACCAAAACTTGCACTTTAATTTGAAGGGCAGAAAACAGACCTTCCAATTTCCATCTATGGCAACTTTTGCATCTGTAGAGTAATATAATGCATCAGCATGGCTTCATGTATTCAACAGAAATCAAGTCTATCTAATCAGAAATCATCTCACCAGACGGGACAGCCCAATAGCCAGCAAAACCTCTGAAATGGTCAATTCTAAATTCATCATAAAGATCTTGAGCTCGTCTTATGCGGCATATCCACCAAGAATATCCATCTTTCTCCATAGCTTTCCAATCATATAGAGGGCTTCATATAGACAAAACATATTGGTAAGTTGTCCAAATATACTCAACTAAAAATTGGTTGAGAATTTCACGCACAAGTAATACTACTAGCAAGCAAGAGAATGATGACATCAAGGAAAGTAGAACATTTCGTACATCACTAAACATTCTCCTGACACTTGGAAATTGGAATATCAAAAAGTTTTATACAGTTGAACAAAAAACCCATTATAATCCATTTGAGGTACAATAGTGGATCTAGGTAAATAACTACCAAGTACCATTTACAGGCTAGAAGACCTTTAAAAGCCACAGCTATTCCTTTTAGCATTCAAATTAAGCCTCCAGATGCTAAAGAGAACAATAAATAGAATTACTATCATTGAAATCCAAATAGTTTGCATAAATAAACAAATAGAAAGAAGAAAACATATGAAGAAAAATATCATGAACTAGGGGGGCATTATGTCAGCTCAAAGATAAACCATTTTCACTATAAGACTCATATATGATATCTGACATGAGGCTAGAGATTCTTTTGATGTCTAAATAAGACAAACAATTGCAGCAATTTACACAAGTAATGAGATCAATGTACAACATATTATTTTATCATTAAATAGGAAATATTGCTCAGCTGTTTTCTGTTTAGCACAAACCTGCCCCACAGTTGACCAGTAGTGCTGAAGGCATCAGGAGGAACACCGCTAACTAGAAGAGGAAAGCCATTCTTGTTCTGGCGGACATTAAAATCAGTGAAGACTTTACAGTAATTATCTGCATGGTTTACTAGCAAGAAAACAAGAGAAAAAGAAATATATGCAAGATATGCAACAGTTTCCAAAGCTACTTACCAGCAAAAAATGCTTCTTGTTTGCCCAAACATCTGCACTATGATACCCTACATAAATGGGCATGTCACCCATTATGCTAATTCCCTTCTCCTGAGCATAGTTGCGTACTTTCTGCCATTGCCTCTGGAACAAGAATTGCTGGGCTATAAAAATCTCAAGCTGTGCAGGTCAAACAAGAGAATGAGGCCTCAGGTATTGTGAACAAGGAATTGCTACATGGAAGATACTGGGATCCAGATCTTACAAAATCCCTTTCATTTTGGTAAATATCCTCCAAGGCTGCAAGATGACGGTTCTTTAAAGGTTCGGGCCAATCATACCAACTTAATGCATTCAAGGAATCATCAATGGCAGCAAAATAAGCTGCATCTTCAAGCCAACCTACAAGATAAAAAATGGAAATTAAAATACTCAATAAGCAAGGAAACAGCAGAGCATAGCCAGTTCATAATTTTAAGCACTTAATTGGAGTTGGCATACACAATTGTATCCTTATGTTTATCTTATATATACAGCTGTGTCCCAGGTCTCAACGAGTGCCGTTGATCTTGGGTAAAATGACTAAATGGTACCAATTCTTAAGCATGTGTTTCAATTTGGTAACAAGAGATGATCTGGCCTAGGAGTGGCAAAGGTGAGGGGTGGGATCAAGAGTAGTTCCCACATCCCCGTGTTAAATGCGAATCACCATTCCCCCCAACCTTATAGTTAGAAGTCTCCCTGTCCCAAGCCCCAAAAAAATCCTCAATTGCCGCCAATTGTCTTTCCATTAATAAATTATTTTATTTTCAAAATATTAAATAACTAAAAAAGTTTCCAAAGTTCAGTCACTTCAAATTGCAGTTACTAAAAGAGATAAATAACTCACTTATTAGGGGGGAAAAGGATAAAGAGGGGTACGGATTTTCTTTGTTTGTAAGGGAAAACTCTAACCCCACATAGGTAGTAAAAGCAAAACGGGATTTAGCTCATTAGCAACACTTCATGTGATGTCCCAAATTAATTTTTCATGAAAGTAAGTGCACACCCTGTTCCTGCCAATAGGGGCAGGACAAGCCCCATGTCTGCCTCCATGGGTGTGGAATAAATCCTCATCCCAGCACCAGTGCCATACTTAATCTGGCAAGAGATCCCCATTGCCCTACAAGGGCTCAGATTTCTCCATCCATGGTAAGTAAAACGTTGTGAGGGAATTAAATATGAGGTTCTCCTCTTCCATTTAGAACAGAAATACCTCTTCGAGCCATAACTCCTCCCTAATGAGAAATCTTCCAGATTATTATACTTTTTGGTATCACAAACATGAAAAGAAAAGGAGGGTTATTATGTAGTTCTTTATCAGCATGGAATATTGGGATTCCTCACCCCAGAGCCAGCGCCATCCTCAATCTGGCAAGAGATCCCTATTGCCTTATAAGAGTTCACATTTCTTTGTCCACACCACCTAAAAAAATGGAGAGGATTAAATATGAGGCTCTCCTCTTCCATTTAGTACAAAAATACCTCTTCAAGCCATAATTCCTCACTAATAAGATATCTTCCAGATTATTATACTATTTGGTATCATACACATTGGAAAGGAGGGTCATCATGAAACTTTTTATCATTGCTAATCAAATATAAAACTGTAGAATCATATATTAATGACAAGTCAAAAACTAAGTATACATGATTATTCAGTAACTAGAACCTTACAAGCATGAATAAATGATAAGTTAATATGAATCTTACTCAATACGTTAGGGTCTTTGCTGAAATCTTCAAGCTGACTTTGAAGTTCACCATCACTCAGAATAAGCCTCTTTGCAGCCTAAGAAAGGGCTTGTATATGATATCATTGGCTAAAATCGAATTAAAGAAGAAAAAGCTAGGAAAAAAAAAACAGCTACTCAAGAATTTAAGTTAACCAGTTTAGTGAAATATTTGCATCCATGAAAAGTTAATATTTCCTTTTGTCAAAACTTTATTTTCCACCATAATGTTTGAGATGACAACCATGCACCAGCCCAAGACATCTTCCTCCAAAAGTAGAGGAAAAAAAAAAGAGGAACCTTCAAGGAAGGAGTAATAGAGAACGCATAACAGGTTAAGAAAATTAGATAGAGAATCATATGGTTGAGATACACAATAATTAAACAAATTATGTAAATAGATAAATAAGCATACAAGACTAGTAATACCCTTACATACGGTACCTACTTTTCTTTTGTAGTTGATCTTGTCTCACCGTAATTTAGATCAAGGAAACTAGAGGGCACAACATTCACACAGTAATTTTTCCACGACTTAGCTGAAGAATTCTTAGGATTAACAAGAGAATGCACCAGAAAAACATAATTTACCTTAGCTATTAAGGGATCCTTCAGCTCAGCAACAGCAGAAAAATTAACACGGTCAGAGACTCTGCAAAAATAAGACAACAGTAATTAGGTAAATGCATGAAACACGATGCCAGACTTACCAGTGAGTATAACTAACGCTGTATTGATACTCATTTCTCACATTGGATCAGGAAGCTCATTCTTCGCCAACAAACCATCCTTCACAAGCTCTTCAAGTGAAATTAAGAGTGTATTACCACAATTAGCATCCTGAAAGAAATTTACAATTAAAGACTACTTGTAGAAGAAAAATAATTAGAACTATACAAATAACTAGCTAATCATGATTATCCATTTGGTAGCTCCACTATAAAAAGCCCAAAATTACAAGTTTTAGTTGAATAACTTAGTTTATCGGAAAGTATTAATGTCAATCTTTTTTTAAAAAAAGAAAATGTATTTAGTCCATGTTAAAGAGACCTCAATCAAATTTATACAAAATTTCAGATAAGAAAGACTGGCAAAGAAATTAAATGATCTTATTCTTATTTACTATAAGAATTTCAAAAAGGAAAAAAAAAATATCACCTGGCCTGAGTAAGGTGATCCATCTTCATTAGCCTTCCTCCCGGGAGGTACAAGAGGAAGAACCTGCATTGCGAATACATAAATATAAAGAGATGTAAAAAAAATCCACCTTTATGTGCAAATAGTAAAATTTGAATAAAAACGAATAAATACAGTTCAAATTGCCAGAAAAAAAACCTGCCAAACGGAGCACCTAGCTTGATGAAGCCAATCAATGAACCGAAAAGCCTCGTCCCCGAGTTCCCCAATACCGTAAGGTCCTCGGAACGACGTCGGATGGAGCAAAATGCCAGCTCTTCTCCGAAAAGAAGGATCGGGTTTGGGCAACCACTCTTCGTAATCAGCGGGCAAGTTCTCGCCCACGGCGACGGAAGAGCAAAGAGAAAGAGAGGAAGAAGACACGGCGTTGGTTCGCGAGGCATGGGATTTGGAATGGAGGTTGAGGAGAGGAAAGGAAATTAAGGAAGGTGGAGAGGAAGAAGGAGAAGAGTGATTAAGACTGGGACAGAAAGGAGATAAAGACGAAGAAGGGAGGAACGAGAGAGAGGCAATGACCGCCATTTATTACAGAAGAAGCAGATTGAGAGAGAGAGAGAGAGAGAGCTATTTTTGGTGAAAAAGGGGGCATCAAGATCCAGGAGAAAAGGAACTTCGCCAAGTGACTGTACAAGATTACTGTGTGTGTACGCTATTCTTGTTTTTATGTGATCGAATTAATTCGGCTAATCAGAATATATATATATATATATATATATTTTATCTGATATAGGAATTAAAAGAATTTCAATTTACCTAATATCGGAAATATCAGATAAAATATATATATATATATGGATATCATGATATCTGAGGAAAAATACAGTCCTAATTTTCACTCATCATCACTCAAATTGTACGTAGTAAATCATTGCATTAATTGAAAATAAATCCTTTAACTATTTCCCCTTAAAAAGCAAAACCTTTATATCTTGATGAATGCTAATCATAATCTTTTTTCTATACCTTTTAATATTTACTTCTTGATTCGTCGGTAAAATAAAAAAATTGGAAAAAAAAATTATTTTAAAAATTATATTTCTCCTCCACAATCAATCATAAATGAGTGTTGAGCATCCGTTGTATTTATTTTGGATATTTTCTCAAGTTTTAAATTCAGAGACTAATTAGTAATTAAGTTTAAGGTAGTGCAAATAAATATCTGGACCGAACCAAATGCTGAATAATAGTGTATTTTATGCTGATGGAGTTTAATCAAATTGTTCATGACTGTTGTGGAGATTGATTTAACTTTTATGCTTATTGTGTCTATCATGCTGGCTTGGTTTGGTTAAGAAGGTTGCTTGGAATTCTGGGTTTCTCTCAAAATTGAGCTTTTGATATTTTTGTTCATACAAGGATCATACAAGGATTCAAGGGGATATCTATTCTATTAGAATTTTAAAAGATTTTAAGTTATATATTTGGATGGAAGGATTTTAAATAAGAGATTTTGAATAATTTATAAATTTATATTAAATCTATCAGTTGATTATTTAAAAAATATCAAAATATATGGATTTTGAAAAATCAATCATTCACCAAAATCTTTTCATTTTTTAAGAATCTTATTTTTTATCTTTCAGGTGAGAAAGTTCAAAATACATAAATTTTAGTCGATGATGATAGATTGTCGCCAAATTTTTGTTATTTCAAAATTGTTTCTAATAAATTAATAATATTAAAAAATTGTCTCTAATAAATTAATAATATTATAAAACTATCAATGAAAATCATTTTTCTTTTATTTCAATTAATTGCTTTATTATTATTATTATTATACATAACATAATGTTAATATGAATTAAATTATTAATAAAAATATTTATTAGTAATTCAATTAAATATTATAAAATATAATAATTTTATTTTTTATCTTTTTATTTTTCAACTCTTAAAATAACCAATTTTATTGTCAGTAAAAAAACCAAATTTATTTTTAAGTATACAGTGAAATATATTGTACATGTTTAATTAATAATAAATTATTAATATTTAATTAAAGATAAAATTAAAAATTAATTATTAAATTTATGGATTATAATCATTGAACCAAATATAAGAGTAAGAGTGATTACATCATCAATTTTTAGAATTTATAGATTTCACAATTTATGAATTCTATGAAATCCATAAATTTTAAAATCTTTAATCCAAATGTAGCCTTAAAAAATTAAGTAGTATTGAATTAAGATTTATAAAAACTCAATAAATGTAGGAAGTATTCAATTAGAAGTTCTACAAACTTAAAAAAAAAAAGTTTATAAAAGTAAATATTCAATTACGACTTTTATAAACTCTATAAAAATAAGTTTATAAAAATAAGTTTAGGAATATCATACTTCTATAACATTTCATATGATACTATAAATACAAAACTTGACTATTTTCTGAGCAAGACGTCGTTGCAGAGACTTCAAAACGTGGAAAAGGTATTTACTTTACAGTTAAATATTTCATTTTTAAATCAATCAAAGCAAAGGGTGAAGGAAAGGATTCTTGTTCTGAATTTTGATACATACAGACAACAGTTAGGGTTTTGGAGTTGTCAGATGGAGTAAAGTGGATGAATTGGCTAATCCTACTGATTCTCGCAAAGAATTCATCAACAACCATTGTCGTGAGTTCATCAAATGCTCAAGGTCTCTCTTTATCCCGCTCCTTCTGATGTCTATTTGTTAAAGTTTGTTCTTTTATGATCCATTGTTACTGATACAAGTAATTTTAATTCCCTAATATCAAAGCAGGACATCCAATTTACCCTGAGGAATGAAATCAAAAGTGCATGTCCTTTTGAGAAGTGCGATTACAATTCTAGAATTTCTAAAGAAATCTTCACTAAGAAGTAGGAATATGTTCTTTCGCAACTGGATGCCATGAAACAAGTGGTTGATCAATATCCTAATGCTGTTTAAAGAAGAAGAAGAAGATGCATTTCATTAAGCTTAACTTGAATCTGAAAGTTTTTATTTTGCTGAAATTGTGGAATGATTCAACCTCCTCTAAACAGGTTTGGAAGACATGGGGAGAGGATAGTCTAGACTTCATAAATCTGCCACTTTGAATGTTTGTGTTCCATAAGCTTACGTAGCTGATTGTTCGGATACAACAAGCTTTGTTTTGATATTGATTGCAATCATAAAATTGCAACTAGTTAAGGTGTCGTGTTCCGAAATCATAGAAAATTAATTAATTTTTTGTCAGTTTTCCAATTTTGATTGGAAAATGTACAAGTTCTTACCATGGATATTGTGTTCCATCGTTGGAATTGATTGAGATCATAAAATTCCTTTTAGTTAATATGGAATCTTATTCTGAGTTCAAAGAACATAATTAAACTCCTTGTTATCCGAATATATATTTATCTAATTTAATTAATAAAAGTTAGTCGATGCATGAATGCATATAAAAATCTTAAAAGATAGTCTATTAAAATTATTGATAAATTTATATGTAAAAATCCTTAAAAACCCGTAAACTCTTCAAAAGTTATAAATATCTTATAAAATTATAAGAACACACCCAAAGTCAACAATTGCATTTGGGAAAAATCAAACTTTTCAATATATATATATAGAGGCAACACACCGAAATTCTTAAGATAGGTTGAATTTCATTGTTTATTAATTAATTTGACATAAGCAGCAATAGCTCTTAAGCACAATTAATCTGTTATTCTATATATATATATATATATTCTCAACAAGGGAACCAACCTATGGGACGATGCCTTGGCCTTCTGATCAGGCATAATTAGTGTAAGAAAAGATTAAATTCAAATATCATCTTTGTCACCTTCGTAGAACAAGCCATCAACAATATCGTCAATCAAGGAATCGATAAAAGCGTTGCAACTTGTGGTGAATATACGCCCTACTCTGCTTCGAGCGCTCGAGAACCATGCAAAAATCGCCGAACAAGTCACTGCGCCTAAGCACACACCCGCTGCTTCTTCTATTCCCTGTAAATCCATCTTCCTGAATATTGAGTTCCCTGTCACCAACTCTGTTGTCACTGTTGCTGCAAACACTACCTGCATCATTTTTGTGCAATTAACTTCGATTATTTTGAATTTTCATTAATAAAATTCAATAAATTACAGAGACTCACCATAGCGAGGCGACCCGAAATGATCTCAAAATCGTGACTCTTCTTGGTGCTTTCAATATACTCCGATAAAGTTTCAAAAAACGGCGACACCTCATCTATGCCGTCCTTTCTTGTCTTCACCACTGCAAAACGATCCTCGCCGTACGATCTCAGAGTACACAACCTTGGTTGCAACATAATCTTGGAGTTCTGATCCGATTCACCTTGCTTGATCTTAGGAGCTGGAACCTGAGCAACCGCGGCAGATTCTCTCCTGAAAACGGCCGGTTTCTGCGCATCGAGTTGGCAATGAATAGCACGCACCACCCTGGCCATTGGCAGAAGGGGATGTAGGTGAGTCCTGATTCCTAGAATATTTGGGATTATCGTTTAAGGTGGAGCAAAGTGTGGACTATGGCGGTAGTTTAAGAGTCCACGTCTGTCTTTTCTTCTGAAGGGTGCAGTGATGACGTGGCAAATGTTTTGTTCAGTGACGTCGTTTTCGTAAAGATGGAATAACGTGTCAATAATCGGGTCATTGGGTGGGTTTTTGTGTCCAACGACATGTCGCTTTACCCGTAAAAGTGGACGGGAATATTTAGATATAGCAATTCAATCCAGATCATTAGATCTTCGTCTCCTACCGAGGTGAATTTTTTGATTTTTAATTAGCATCGGGATATAATATTTAGTTGAAATAGAATGAAAACAGTATTTATATATCATATCTTATGTCATGCCTCGTATAATATATATATATATATATATATATATACCTGATAAAAATTAAGATAATTTATATAAAAAATTCTAAATTTTTACTTTTTTTATCAAAATAATTATATTATTTTTTAACAATTAAATATATATACTTTCAATTTCATATAAAATATAGTATCGGAAAGAATTTAGTTTGGTTTAAACAATGACATAACACTCGGAACCTATTTTTTTGATTTCATTATATAGACGACTCTTATATTAAAAATACATATGCATTGATATAATTATATATGTGTAGATCTAGTTTATATATGACCAGTTTTAAGTAGATATATATATATATATATATATAAACTTAGAATTCTTTCATATTTAGTTTTGCTTAAATCTAAGTAATTTTTTAATTAATGTCGCACTATTTTAAAAAAATTGTCATATTAATTTTAAAAAATAAATAATATATATACATATTAATACATGCCAATAATGTCAAATTAAAAAAAATAAGTTCGGAGTATCATATACTATTAAACCAAATTAAATTTCTTCTAATGCTACATTTGATATAAAATTGAAAGTATATATATTTAAAAGTTAAAAAATAAATATATTTTTTTATGAAATTTGCCCTTAAATTAATGCATATAATAGTTGTACGAATCATCTTAAACTAATGGTGAAATACTTGATGGTTATAATTTTAGTGGTACATATGATTACAACTACATAGAAATACGATTACTTTTTATCTTTTTGAATTATTTTAGTTTTAAAAATGATATAGATAATTAATTTAAATTTTTACATATAGTAGTTATTGTGGATATTTACTCTGCTAGTTATTTATAAATTGATTAATATTGTCATTTTTATTAGTTAAGAAAAAATTGTTTGAGTCTTTTATAATATTTTGCTCTTATTTTGAATGTTAATGAACTTATTAATAATAATAATAATAATAATAATAAAGTTAAAAAAAAAAATACAGTGGGGATATCCAACCTACTTAGAAATAATATAAATTTTTAAATGGAGACGAAGAGAATGAAATTCGACCTGGATTCCTCTCATTGCCACCTGATTTGCATGAAAAACTCATACATTTTAATTTAAAATTTTTTAAATATATATATTTTTAATTTTATATTAAATATAGTGTAATAAAATGACGTGATACTCTAAATCTTTTTTTATTTAGTACTATATATATATATATACACGATATTTCAAATTTTTTAAATATATCTAAACCGATCAAGTTATATAAATGGCTTACAAACTAAAAGTATGTAGGATTGTAATCGAACCGAGCCGAACCGAATACTGAGAAGCTTGGACTTAGTTCATTTAAAACTGTCACGCCTTGAGCTCGATTCAAGCTTTAATATTTAAGCTCGAACTTGGCTTGTTTAAAAATTAATAAGCTCGCGAGCGGTTCAAGCTCGGCTCATAAATAGTCTGCTTATTATGCTTAATGAGCACAACTCGAATTTAGTTCGTTAACTAATAATGACAAAAATTCAAGCTCGAGCTTGATAACAAAATATAACATGAACAAGCTTTTAAACAAACACGTATGCAAGCTTTTAAACAAACACGTTCGCAAGCTTTTAAATGAATACGTTCGCAAACTAACAAACTAAACAGCATTAAGCTCGAGCTCAAGCTCGATAAAGTTTTCGAGTTCAGCTCATTAAGATTAACAAATGATTTCAAACAAATTTTTTTTGAACTGAGACTTAAATAGCTCATGAGCGACTTAGTTCACTTACATTCCTAAAAGTATGTATGCACTGATCTAATTATATCTGTGTCGATTTAGTATATATATAACTAGTCCTGAAAAGATATATTTAAATCTACATAATTCTAGAACTCTCTGATGTTTAGTTTGCATATATCGATGTATTTTTTTAATTAAATGTCACATTATTTAAAAAATTAAAAAAAAACTAAGTGTTATATTATTTTTAACAAATAAATATCACATATGCATAAATACATCTTAGCATTCTCAAATTTTTAAAAATAAATTTAAAATATTACGTTGTCAAATTAAATTAAGTTTTTTCCAAATTATATTTGATATAAAATTAAAAATATATAAATTAAAAAATTAAAAAATAAATAATATAATTATCGGGATAACAAAAGAGAAAGTTGATGAATTTAATTTACCCTTTCTTTGAAATAGTAAGTTGGCATCCAAGCATAACAAAGAAAAAAGCCCCTCACTTTTACAATTTTTTCCATTTGAATTCCTCTCGTTGTATTTCATTCAATTCTTTTATTAAACCTGAAGGTCTTGAACCAATAAATCAGATTTAAAACTAAAATCAGCAGCTATAAACTAGTCTTGACTTTAAAGTATTTTAAAGAAATGTATTAATTTTAAATATATTGATTCTAAATTTAATTTTTTGCTATTTTATCTTATATAATTTATAATTTTTTTTTAACTCTACTTCGCTTGAATATATATATATATATATATATATATATATATATATATATATATATATATATAAAACTTTTTCAATTAGAAAACCTATAAATATTAGCATACTATTGCATGACATTTTCTTTTAACTTCTTTTTATTTAATACGAAATATTTCATTAGTGATGGTAAAATTTTATGACTAATCTATCAGTTTCGTAGTTATATTTCTATTTAGGCATTTGGATACAAATCCTTAATTTTATAAGGTTGTTTCAAATTTTATCTCCATAATTATAACATTATCTAAACATCAATTGAAGATAATTTATTTCTATTTTTTCTTTTTTTTTTCTTTTTTTTTCCTCATTCTCTCTACATTACTACCAATTCCGTCCACCATCTAATCATCACGAAATTCAAATCACAACTAGTTTTTCCATCTCCTCATTCTTTTGGTAACATTAATTTTTTCAAAATCCTACTAGATTTGTGAGATTGAAGAGAAGAATATCACGTATCAGGGCTACCCTCTCCAGTTCTCCTATTTTCCAATTTCCTTTAATAATTTTGATATAGAAAATAGATTCAGAGGGTGGAAAAATCTTGAAATGGATAGTTTGAGCTCCAAAAATCATCACTTGAGGGCTAATTTGGAAATAAAAAATCACGCATCAGGGCTGTCCTCTTCGATTCTTCTATTTCTCGGCTTTTTTTTGCAATTTTAACAATGGAAATAAATTTAGAAGGTCAAAAAAATATGGATTGGACAATTTGAACTCCGAGAACTATCGTTTGAAGGCTTATTGGAAATCGAAAAATCATGTGTCAAGTTGCCATCTCAGTTTCTTCTATTTTCTAACTTCATTTCTCAAACCTAACACTAGAATTGAACTCAAAGGGTCGAAAACCTTGAGCTGGACAATTTAAGTTTCAGAAACTATCATTTGAAGGCTGATTGGGAACAATTCTTTCACTCGCTATACATATAATTTACATATATCTAACATATAAAGTTTTTTGCAGAAATAAAGTTAAAATTGCAGCATCTGTTATAATTTGCTTATATGTACATTATATGTGTCGATAGATATAATCCATATATATCTAGCATATAATATTGTTGAAGTCAATTAGATTAACCAAAAATATCACAGCATTAAATTATTATTAAGATTTAAAATAATATGAATTGCTTAAACATGATTAATGGTGAGTAAAAAGAGCACTTTACATCAAAATTTAAAATTTATTATTGAGAGAAACTATTTAATTTGATTCTTAAATTGGAAAAAAATTATTATTTATAGATTAAATTAAAATTAAAATAAAAAATTTAAATGAAATAAATAGAAAAAGTAACATAATCAAATCCTAATTGTTGCCTTTTTTACACCAATGCATGTCTTTCCATGCCATTAACTTATCTAATGACACATGTGTCTCCTTTATCTTTTGCACAAACGTTGTATTTTGATATAATCTTACATAGTTCCTAACTCTGTCTCTCTCTATTTTCGTTTCAAGATTTCAGGGCATCTGTTGAAAGTCATACGAAGATTCCATTCGACCTGCTCCATTTTTTTTTTCACTACAACCCTCCTCTTTTTCTAAAAACAATTTATGCGTTTTCTCAAGAAAATTTGAATATTTTTTCCCTTCTTCGTCCCTGTCCTGCTAAAAATGTTCTATAATATTTTAAAGGTAAGGCAATGGGAACTGCTCTCCAGATGAGAGATCTTCTCATTCCATTCATTTTCTGTACCCTTTTTTTTTGTCGTTTTGACTTCATTGGTAAGTATTTGTTTTGTTATTCCTTTCCCCTTTTCTTTTGGCTAAGTTTTCTTTTGCTCTTTATAGGTTATCAAGTGTTGTTCAGTTCATGAGTTGTTTTAATTTCCAAGAATTATCATTATTTTTTTTTAATTCTCTTAAATCATGTGGGAATGTGATGATATTAGGATTTCTTGATTTTTTTGTTTATAGTTATTTTTTTAAGTGAATGAATAAGCCTTCTTCAATTTTAAGCAAAGCACAAATGAAGCCCCACCCACCAACACTTAACTCACAAAAAATGGTAGTGTCGGTATTTGCCTTCAACCAGTCCGTTTCCGATCTAATTCGTACTAATCTTTGTTTAATATTCCATTATTAAATCCTCATATATGGACTTGAGTTCGCTTTCCTCCACTGATAAGAGAACTGAATACTGATTTACTCAGTACAAACCTATGTAATCTCGTACACAATCAATCTACCTACCGCCGGTCACCATGTCAGGGGCGAATCGATTAAAGACATTTTTTTATTGATATGAATAAAAATATTTTTATTTATTAATATTCATTTACAATATAAATTGATTAGATCTTAAATTAATTAATGAAGTACATGATATAAACATTACATGAAGAAAATTATGATGGGATCATGACATTGAGATTCTTATCATGTATAATTATGTTTATATCTAAATCATCCCTAGCCATAGGATCAATGACATGAGACATCGTTGATCTGGATAGGCTAGCACATGTTTTACTCTTTAATTGGATTAAGTAATAGTTCTCGTAAACTATAATCATGAGATGTTTAGAGTTAACATGTGGATGCTAGCTAGAGTAGTCAAGTACATCGGAGACCTGTTATGAAATTATCATATGGGTATTCTAAACATATGTCAATGATAATTTCATCATAACAATGCTGCAAATATCTTTATGAGTAATGAGTTTCGGTGACAAGTACTGACATCACTTGAACTAAATGTAACGTAGTCAGTCTAGTGGAAATTGACACTTAGGCCATGCTCTGAACCGAGTGGGATATAGTGAGGGTGAAATGACTAATTGCACATATATTGTCTATGGAAAAGTTCGTAGTCAAACCACTGACTTTTCGGTCAATTGGAAGTCATGATGTGTTGCTAGATATCGCTCACGATATGCTCAATATCAAGTGTTAATCTAAGTGGCCAACATAACCGGGAACCTAATGGGTCATATGTATTGAAGGTATGCAGAGGAAGTAAAATGGGCCACTGGATGGGATCCAAACGGAGGGAGAAAAGTCTAGTCCAGACAATTTTCTGGTCGGGAATGGACGAAGGTCTCGGTCGGGACATACATGTCCTAGTTAGAATTTAATACTGGACCATAATTGCACTCATTCTCGATTAGGACATGGGATGTCATGACCGAGAACCACCCGATTTGGGCATTTTCCGACTGGAAAAGTTGTGTTCCGATCGAGACCAACGTTATAATAGGAAATCTAATATGATTAGGATTTTTTTAGCAAGGGTTCCAAACCCTAATTGCTCAAGGACTATAAATAGTCCATTTTCTGACATTCAGAGTAAGATGTTAAAAAGGAACAAAAGTGTTTTTGTTTTTCCCTCTCCTCCCTTACATCTTCTCTTGCTAGCATAAGAGATTGTGCAAAATCCATAGCCAAAGGGTTTTCCTTTTCGTATCCTTCCCTTAGACTATGGTTAGAGGTGATCCTAGGAAGAATTACTGTACTTTGCAACAACTCAGTAAGGTGAAATAAAGAACGAAAGCTCTAACAAAAGGTAATCTTCTTCAAACCTTATATGGTTGGATAATTGGTTAAGACTACATAAGTTGTTCCATTAATTTGGGATTACAAAATTTTAAATTTCTCTATGCTTGTATATGTGATATGCATGGTGTAATCCCAATAATAGCAACATAATTTGAATGCTAAGTTAACTTCAAACTCAATTTGCAATTGGTGGACAATAATTTTTCGATAGACTTGAGCCCAATATAGCACTTACTCCTTAGGTCAGTTGCCCTCCAAAATTCCCAAATAAAGGAAAAGTGGAAACTTTATATAAACAACATGATGTCATTTTGAGAATAGAAAAAGTGACAATTTCTAGCATAAACAACACGGTATTGTTTTTTTTTAATGAAGAGCAAAACTGGAATCACATTGTAGTAACTAAAGTGATTCTGGTCTTACCTTTTATTATATAGATAGATACGATAGCCTTTGCAGATGTGGCATAACAAATCTTATGTGGCTACCAAAGACTTAAAATAATATGACTCATCTAATTTACTCACTTAAAAAGTTATGACTTATCTAAACTCAGTGTTTTTCACATATGAAAAATAAAAATTCATTCATTGATTGTCTTCTTCACTTGAAAATTGAAATAGGGTTTCAAGCTCAATCTCCATATTAGAAACCATCTTTTTTTTTTTTCATTTCTTTCCATCAATCTTTAAATTATTTCTCATAGCAATGGTCATGAACTCTATGGTGCATTGAGTGTGCTCTCGATTGGGGCTCTGGTGGTAGCCCAGATCCGATTGTTAATGATAGTGGCGATGTTATGCTTTTTTATTCATATGGCTATTATGATTGTGGCAAGCTAATGACACTTTGTTGTTCCTGCTATTAACGTCAACAATTGTGATATTAAGAGCAAGGTATTGTTTTAATGTTTGTCATTAAAAAAAAAAATTGTGAGAGCATTTTATTAACAAAAAATAAAAAGAAATTATTTGTTATTCTTTGCTCCATTCTTTACTCCATTTGGTGTCAAGCAAAATTGGCTTTTGAGGTATTGAAAGTCCTTGAAAATTTTTATCACAACTTGTTATCTTTCATCTTTCATCCATGGGTTTGCTATCAAGCAACCTTAATTTTCTTCTTGAATTTTAATTTAAATTAATCCAATTTTATTTTTTAGTTTCCATATATTTATTGCATACAAGATTAAATTCGAATTTCATCATTAAAGTTTGATCCTTTTTTATGTTATTCAGATTACCCAAAATTTGAAGTAATAATAAGGAGGAGGAAAATCAGAAGAACAAATCTACCTTTCCTTTTCAATGAAAGTTTCCAATTATTTCAAAATATTATTGAATTATGATGCTCTAATACCACTAGTTAGAAATACGGAATAATATAAGTTTGATGATGCGGAAATAACAAATAAAAGCAATCAAGAAGATAGAGACAAGCAATTTAACGTTGTTCGGCCAATCAATGCCTATGCCCACAGGAAAAGAGAAGATTTATTAAGTCAAACAAACAAACGAACTGGATATTACAAACAAAAACCTCATGACTCAAACAAAGCAAAACCTCCAAAAGCTTAAAAGTATAATACAAAATATCGCTCACCAAAGTCATCCCAATGTTACTTCATCGATTTTTGATGGCTATAAAAGGGTATTTATAACCTCAAAATTCTATTTGAATCGTCTAAGAATTATAGTTGGAGTAAAATAGGACAATAGAAGTCTAAACGCATTAGATACATGATCCCAAGTAGAACATTGATACTTCATACAGGGCATGTGGATTTAACACGGGCATGTTAGTGGAATTGCAAAACAGCGGGGATATGATACGGACAACACGAGCGTGCAACCAAGAACCAAAGTTATTGTGCACGGGTCGTGTAGAACAACACAGGCATGTAACAAAGTAAAGAATCAATACGGGCATGATCCATCTCCTGCAAAACAAAGGCATTGATTTGTACCACATTCAACAATCTCAACCTTGGTATAAAATCACAATTCTAACTCCTCTCCAATGCTCCTTAGGGCCAAATCAACAAGGTGCAAAACATACCAAGTTGATACACCAATCAAACTCGGTAGTAGACAACATATTAGTAGACATTTCAACAATCTAGAACTAGATAACTTCAATGGAAGCTTCAGTCAATGTCACGTATTTTTCCTCAGAAGATTTGCCAAAACATGACATAAACCTACAGACAAAAATAGCTCCAAAACATATACAAACCAATACACGCATGCCAAAATTTGAATTTACGAGCATCATTACATCTTGAATGAACATAGAGGATGAAACAACAGCTAACCCTATCAATGTGCTACCCTACAAAACATATAAGGAACCAATTTTTGTGGCTCTCATCAGCATTAATGCACTAGAAGTAACATACAAAGCACCATCATGTGCATTGAACCTGCACCCAATATGATCCAGTATGTTGAGAAATATCAAATTCTTCCTAAAATCTGGGATGAACTGAACACTTGTGAGAACTCTCACAACACCATCAAACATGCAAATTTTAATGGTACCAACCCCATGAATTCTACAAGACACATAATTACCCAACCAAACAACTCCACCAACTAAATTTAAGGTAGAAAATATGTCCCAATCAGGATATATTAAGAACTTGTAGAATCATAATCCAGTCTGACCTAAATTTACTCCTTTCACCTATAACAGTAAGTAAATCACCATCACCATAACAATCAGCAACACTTGCATGAGCAGCACAATTGTCTTCATCACCTTTTTTTGCAATGATGATAGATCATATTCTTGACCCACCCCTTACCCTTATTCTTACCACCCAAACGTTAAACAATGGAACCCTCACCTAAAGGTTCATTAGACAAATGGTCATCATTCAACTCACATTGTAAAAGATCATTCCTAACTCTTCGGTCATAATCTCTTCATGACCATACAAAAGGGTCTCACAAAATAATTTGTAAGATATGGGTAGGGAACACAATAATGTAACTATAGAATCCTCATCATTAATCTCTAATAAATGTTTTGGAGATCCATAACAATGCTAGCAAGTTCATCAAGATGAGGCTTAATAGATTTACCTTCTGTAATGTCCAGCGATTTAGGCTCTGAGCGTGCGTGACAATAGTTGGGCACGCCGGTCCTGTCAGAGTCTAAATTTGGACTCATGAAAAAAAAAATGAATGATAAATTATGAGGGAAAATAAGTAGAGATATTAATAATATGAAATTAAAAGATTGGTGGAAGAATTAGGAAAAATGTAAAAATTTCTCTATGGACAAAATCGGTA
>CATIWF010036742.1:0-17019 GCA_949630135.1 Balakata baccata
CTCATAGATTATGAACAATTAACATAACTAAAAAATTATTGTTAAAATATAAGGAAAAATGTTATTTTTTTAAAGGTACAATTTTAAAAAATAAAAAAAATATGTAAGATAAGCATTGAAGCGAAGCAAAGGAAAGTAAGAGATTTATAAGCTAATAGAGAATTGATATTGTGAACCTGAAGAAGAAATATAAAAAAATCAAGCACAAAAAATCAAAAATAGAAAAAACATTAGAGAGATTAGACTTTACTTAATTGAAAAGCTCATAAAAAATATTTATTTCTATTTTCTTTTTAGTTTTTAATTAACATTTTTATAGTAAATATACGTAATGAGGTAACCTGAGGCTGAGATTGATCATCACAGTGAATGAAGTGAAGATTTGAAGATTTTTTTATTCATGGGTCTATTGTCTGGTTATCAAAGGAGAAAATAAATATCAACCAATTGTTAATCTTTTTTTCTCTAAACGGTTTTTTATCTCTTATTACAGACTGATGCTTGTGGAAGATTTTCTAAAATTCTCTATCAAATTTCCCTCTTTCTATTGTCTCTTTATTTCTTTTCTCTTAGTTTCCTTCTCAACTGTTAGTTTTTTTTTTTTTTGTTAGCATTGCTGTCGATGAGTGCAGATATTAATATCAAGTTATCTTAGAGTATTAAAATGCTAAAAGCAAGCAGCAAACAAAACATATGAAACTAATAGAGAATATCAATGATGGATTTGGTAGAATGTAAAAGACTATTAAAATATTGAACACACTAGAAACAACAAATCTAAAATAAATAGAGATTTCAGTAATCAAATTTACTATCATTGCTTGAAAAAAAAAAGTAAAAACAAAAGAAAGACATACTTGAATCTCGAAAATGGAAGATGCTGAATAAGTTTTTAATCAAAACTATTTTAATCATATTTTAACACAAAAATAAAAAAAAATATTGGTATTACAAAGTAAAAGGAAGAAAGAGGAAAGATGGTGAGGGCTAAAAAGAGTGTTTGGCTCTAAGCGCTCCCTTGTTGAGAATTTTTAATAGTTGTTAGAACTAGAGATAAAGGATGGTGAGGACTTAAAAGAGAGTTTTTGGCTCCAAGTGCTTATTTGTTGAAAATCTCTAATAGTTACTGGAACTTGAGAGGAAAGATGTTGGGACTGAAAAGAGAGTATTTGGCTCTAAGCGCCCATTTGTTGAAAGTCTCTCATAAGTGCTGGAACCAAAGAGGAAGGATGGTGGGGCTGAATAGAGAGTGTTTAGATTTGAGCGCTCCTTTGTTGAAAATCTCTAATGGTTGCTAGAATGAAAAAGAAATGATGGTGGGGACTTAAAAGAGTGTTTGGCTTTGAATGCTCCCTTATGGAAAATCTCTAATAGTTGTTGGAGTCAAAGAGGAAGGATGTTGGGGGCTTAAAAGACAATGTTTGACTCCGGATACTCACTTGTTGAAAGTCTCTAATAGCTGTTAAAACCAAAGAGGAAGGATGGCGGGGGCTAAAAAGAGAGTGTTTGGCTCCAAACGCTCCCATGTTAAAAATCTCTAATAGCTGCTAGAATTATAGAGGAAAAATGGTGGGGGCCTAAAAGAGAGTACTTAGCTCTGAGTGCTCTCTCGTTGAAAATTTCTAATAGTTATTAAAACTAGAGAGGAAGGATAGTGTAGGCTAAAAAAATAGTGTTTTGCTCTAAGTGCTCCCTTATTAAAAATCTCTAATAGATGCTGGAAGCAAAGAGGAAAGATAGTGGGAGCTTAAAAAAATTGTATTAAGGTGTGTTTGGATTGCTAAGATAACTATCTAAAAGCCTTACATCTCTCATTATTATGCTATTAATTTAGTAATTCATAATTATTATTATTAACTAGTTGATAGATTATGACAAATTAACGTAACTTAAAAATTGTTGTTAAAATATAAAGAAAAATGTAATTTTTTTAAAGGTAGATTTTTTAATAATAATATGTAAGATAAACAGTGAAGTGAAGCAAAAGAAAGTAAGAGATTTATGAGTTATGTGGGAATTCATATTGTGAATCTGAAAAAAAAGAGTCAAAAATCAAAAATAGAAAAAAAATAAAGAGATTGGACTTATAAAAAATAAAAAATAAAAACAGAGAGATGAGAATTTGCTTAATTGAAAAGCGCATTAAAAATTTTCTTTCTATTTTCTTTTAGTTTTTTAATTAACTTTTTAAAAGTAAATACATGTAATGGGGTGGCTTGAGGCTGAGATTGATCATCACAGTGAGTGAAGTGACTATTTGAAAATTTTTCTTATTCATTGGTCAATTGCCTAATTATCAAAGGACAAACTAAATATTAACTGATTGTTAATATTTTCTTTTTTCTTGGGTTGTTTTTTATTTCTTATAACATATTGATTCGTGTGGAAGGTTTTCTAAAATTCTCTATCAAATTTTCCTCTTTTTGTTTTTACACACCTAAAACAAATAGAGAATATTAATGGTCGATTTGGAAGAATGTGAGACTATTAAAATGCTGAGTAAATTTGAAACAATAAATCTAAAATAAATATGAATTTTAGAAATCAACATTTACCATCATTGCTTGAAAAAAACTAAAAACAAAAAGAAAGACATAAATGGACAAAACAGAAGATGCGATATCTCAGAGGCTGAAATAACGCATATTGAGTTTTTAATCACATATTTTAGCATAAAAATAAAAAAAAATATTGGTATTATATAGTAAAAGGAAGAGAGACGAACTAGAGAGAAAGGACGATAGGGTATAGAAAGAGTGTTTGGCTTCGAGTACTTCTTTGTAGAAAATTTCTAATAACTGCTAGAACTAGAGAGGAAGGATGGTGGAGGCTGAAAAAAGAGTGTTTGGCTCTAAAAGCTCACTTGTTGAAAATCTCTAGCAGTTGTTGGAAACAGAATGGAAGGATTGTGAGGGATGAAAAGACTATTTTGCTTTGAGCACTCCCTGGTTGAAAATCTCTAATAGTTGTTGGAAGAGGAAAGGTAATGGGGGCTTAAAAGAGTTTGGCTCCGCGTGCTTTTTGTTGAAAATCTCTAATAGTTGTTGGAACCATAGATGAAGGATTGTGGAGGCTGAAAAAAGAGTGATTGGCTCCAAGTGCTGCCTTATTAAAATATTTAATAGCTACTGGAACTAAAAGGATGGTGGGAGTATAAAAGAATTATATTAAGATGCGTTTGGGCCACTAAGATGGGTACCTAAAAATTCTACATCTCTTATTATTGGACTATTAATTTAGTAGTCCATAATTATTTTTATTTATTATTATTAACTAGTTGATAGATTATGAAAAATTAACATAATTTAAAAATTATTGTTAAAAAATTAAAAAAAATGTGATTTATAAAGTAAGCGGTGAAGCGAAGCAAAGGAAAGTAGGAGATTTATAAGGTAAGAGGGATGTGATATTGTGAACCAGTAGAATAAATAAAAAAAATCAAAACAAACAAAAATAGAGAGATTGAACTTTACTTAACTAAAAAGAGCATAAAAAATAACTATATTTATTTCTATAATTTTTTAGTTTTTTAAATAACCTTTTAAAAATAAATATAGGTTATAGGGTGGCCTGAGTTTGAGATTGATCATCAAAGTGATTAAAGTGACAATTTGAAGATTTTCTTTATTCATGAGTCTATTGTCTAATTATCACAAGGGAAAATAAAATTAACAGATTGTTTCTTTTTTTTTTCTTTTGGACCGTTTTTTTTATCTCTTATAATATATTGTTACGTGTGGAAGATTTTCTAAAATTTTCAGTCAAATTTCTCTCTTTCTATTTCTTTTTCTCCTAGTTTCCTTCTCAACTATTGATTTTTATTTTTTGTCAGCAGTGCTCTCGATGAGTACAGATTTTAATATCAAATTATCTAAGAGCACTAAGATTGCTAAGAGTAACAAGCAAACAATAAATTTAAAACAAAAAGAGATTTCAGCTATGTATTTACTATCATTGCTTGCAAAAAACAAAAACAAAAGAAAGACATATAAAACGATGAAAAGGGAAGATGCGATGTCTCTAGAGGCTGAAATAACACATTGTGTTTTTAATCAAAATAGTTTTAATCACATATTTTAATACAAAAACTATAATTCCTCAAAAAAAAAAAATTGGCATTACACAGTAAAAGGAAGGGAGACGAACAAACTAACCTTGATTGAAAATTTTTTTTTTTTGTTGTATTCATAAGCAACAAAGTGAAGAAAGATGAATAAACTAACATTAATTGAAAAAGTACTTTGCTGCACATTCCGAGTGCACTCCCATTATAAAAATCTCTAATAGCCGGAACCGCAAAGGAAGCATGGTGGGGGCTTAAAAGAGAGTGTTTTGTGCATTTGTTTTGTTTTGGGCCACCAGAATAACTACTTAAAAACCCTAGACATACATGCCCTAGTTTCAATTTAAATTCTAAAGTAAAATCTTGATTTATTTTCTTTCTATCATTCAAACCTTCTATCTTACCGTACTAATAAAAAAGGATTTTGTCATGTAAAGAGTCTTAGAGCATCTCATTTATTTTAAAGAGCATCTTCTAGCATTTTTAAATATAGAGAATAAATTTTTTTTTCCCAACTTCAATTCAATAAACTTTTTATATTTTTACATTTCATTTTATTTTATTTTATGCAAATTAATATTTATAAAAAAAAAAGACTTTTACTATAAGAAAGAAAACAATATTTTTAAAGAAACATATCAATAAAAAGATAAAATATGCATAAAAAGTAGAAGTGAATTAATTATAATTAAAATAGACAGTAAATTTGGCTCTTTATATTCTAACAAAATATAATAAGAGTTTTGGACACAAACTACTAAATAAATATACTAAATTATCAAATTAACTACAACATAAATTGATTCCCAATTCCTCATTTCAATAAGAATTGATTTCTCATTATACACATTTTGACTTTTCTCATGATAACAACAGTTGCCATTTTTGAGTTATGGATTATGGTAACTTCCAAAATTCATGGGATCATTAAATCATTTTATTTGTTCTAAATACCATATCAAAAATGACAAAATATTGCTGCATAATACGGTTTCAGCATCCTCAATTTTTAGAAAACTCAATTCTCAGAATCCCTAGCCAACAAAAAGAAGATTAACAAAAATAAAAAATGAAAGTTAAAGGTAACATCTTATATGTTTGTTTTTCTTTTAAAGTTTCATATAACTAACATGGAAAAAAATGAAAAAAGCAATTGTAATGGAAATTCATCAATTTACATGATTAAAACACATTTTTTTTCCTTTTTATTCAATGATCACGCCCTTGTAAATTACATTATGCTAACAAAAAACATTGAATATAAGTATGTGTTTTAATCATGTGTTGATTCAATGATTAAGAATATAATGTTTTTTTAAAATATATCGGTGGAGTGAGTCTGAAAACAACAAAGCGGTATGTTGTATTTATATTGAATTTTTAACTGACTGATATTTGCAACATTATCTGAAGGTTATATGTGTATTATATAATACTAAATCTTGCACAACTTGGACTATATTTCATTTTGCCTAACCGCCGATATTATATTATGTTATATGCAAGTTATATTCATATTTTATGAAACTAAATCCTGTATAAATGTAACTTATTTTATATTGTATTGGGTTTTTAACTGTTTAATATTCGTGACATTATCTGAAAGTTATATTTATATTATATGATATTAAATACTGCACAACTTGCACTATATTTTCTTTCTACCCAACTGACAACATTATATTCATGTTATATATTATATCCATATTATATGAAATTAAATCATGCACAAATGTAATATTTTATATGATGAAACCAAATTCTACTCCTTAAGCTTGTGGTCGATAGAAATAAAATAAATATAGAGAAAGTTAATAGTACATACCCAAAAATACGTGAAACTGAAAGAGTTTTACTCAAATAAAGAATTTAAAGATGAACGAAACATGCAAACACAGCAGCAACAGTAGAATAACCAGCGAAACATGTAAAGTTAATATCATGGATTTAGGGTTTAGAGCTTAAACTTGGAAGGAAATAAAAAAGAAGGGGAAAAGGTTTAGGGTTTAAAGCTTCAAAATTGAAAGGATAACTAATAAAAACAAGAAATATAGGTTTATGATTAGGTTCATTCTAAGAGATTTAGGCACAAAATCAAGTTTTACTTAAAATGGTGCCGGCAAAGTATTGCATTTATTCTTTTTTCCTTGATGCCTTTTATGGAGTACAAACTCTAGATAAAAAACTACCAAAGAAAGTAAATGAAAATGAAAGTGGTCAGACATTCAATTAAAAAGGGAAATCAGAGAGAGAAAAAAAATCAATTAAAGAAGGAAACCAGAGATAGAAAAGAAATATTCTAACTGAAGGAGCAATTAATGAGGGATTTATTTTTTCATATGATTGATTTTAATATGAAAGTTGGAAGGAGAAAATACAAAAGTTGAAACAGGTCTTTTGCTTAAAAGAATAAAGCAATGGAATTTTGGAAATTTTTTTTTAAAATAGTCATACGGCGTTCTTTCTTTATATAATAATGTGATGAAAACCACTAGTTGGCTCATGTACTTTTATCATTTTCTATTATACAAATCAATTTAATTTTTATAAATTCTGGATTGATTATACATCTGTTCACAAGTCCAAAACTTCTATATGGGCTGGGAAAAGAAGAAAATTCATGATGGTTCTCCACTAATTTCAAGATACATATTATTAAATGAAATAGTCAATGAAAGAGAACAAATTTAATGTAAGACATGCAAATGTAGAATGTAAAACAAAAATGAAGCCAAAAAAGGGAGCAAGAACTTCACGGTAAGAATAACAATTAGAGCAAGGTTAATTTTAATAATCAAAGAAGAAAAAAAAAGCATGCATTTTAATTTTAATACATGTGGATCAATGAAATTGCATTTCTTTTAATGGTCAGCCTCTGAAATGTAATAATTAATTAAGTAATTTATTAACTTATCCTAAAAAAAAAAAAATTGGCTGATAGAAAGAATAGGGAATGGGAAGGACCCTTTTGTCGGGTTCCATGTCTCTATTCATTTCAGTCCTTAACCAATAGAGTTTTAAGAAAAAGGGTCGTCCTTTTATACTTTGTAAGGAAAACACAACCTCCTCCTCATTCCTCAACAATGAACAAATGACTAATAATGGAGCTTTTAGAATTCGAATTTCTTAACGTGGCTTTGGATTTTGGTGGGTCTGATGGAGTGAAAGTCAATTAATTTTACCAACGGTTGCTGAAATTTGGATCATTTGCTATCAAATAATTTTTAAAATTTTTTCTTACAAAAATTACTAAATTTAATTTTTTTTTTCCACTAATATCACTTTTGACAGCTCCTTCATCAGATTGCTGATGTGAATAATGATATGGCACCAGAATACTGACTTGTAACATCACACTAGCTGCCACATGGCAGATCCAGTTAGAGATACATGATACATTAAAGTTTTATTTTATCAACGTTCACTAAACTTTATTTTATTTGCTGCAAAACCATTACACTTTTGTCAAAAACATAACAAAATTTTGTTTTCCTTTCAATCAAATAACTTCCAGCCAAATGTGATAAATATATAACTAAAAATTTGACTTGGCAACAGAGATGACACTTGATTTATCGCATGAACTTCTTGGCTATTATCTCATACAACTTGATTTTTATTTTTTTTTATCTAAACAACCAGCTTGGGTGACAGGGTAATCTATCTTGGATAAAATTCGAGTCAAATTCAGACCTAATAATCACTTTGCCAACATTAGCAGTTATATGAGAAAAATCAATCCTAGATCTAACGTACCAAGGAAATTGAGATGTTAGAGCAACAATGAATCATGATTTTTGAGAAATAAGATAGCATATTCAAATTTGGCAAAAAATTGGCTATACATCAGTCGTCAAGCCAAATTTTTAGTTGCCTATTTTTCAAATTTGGTCACAAGTTAAAAAAACAAAAGTGTGTTATTTTTCAGAATGAAAAAAATTCAGTTATTGTACTGCAAATAAAGTGAAGTTCAGTGGTCGTAAGTGAAATTAACTCAATGTGTTTGCCACGTGGTGGTTGACGTGGCATATTTTTTAAGTTGCTGACGTGGATGATGACATGGCTTTACAAGTCAACCTTCAGGTGCCATGTCACTATCAACATCAATAGTCCGGTGAGAGAGTTGCTAGAATTTAGTGATTTTTGTGGGGAAAAATTTTTTAAAAGTTATTTTGTGGCAACTAATCCAAAGTCCAATGATCATTGGTAAAATTAACCCGTAGAAATCTGCAGTTGCTAGAATGATGATTAGTAGCTAGACATCTTCACCCAATGAAGAATGTAATAACAGATGGGTGAAGCCTCTGGTGGAGTTATGGAAATGCAACGTAGATGCAGGCTTTTTCTGTTGCAAATCAGTTTGGCACAATTGGAACAGTGGTTAGGGACTCCGAACTCGCATGATAGTTTTATTGTAGGCTTTACTAAGGTTTTATGCAGTTGTTCCTCGGCCTTTTTACCATAGTGCCATTTTTTGTATATAAAGAGTCCAAATAAATATTGGAAATTGAGAACTCATAATTTTAATCACATATCATACCACCAGCTATAACTTATGAGGAATTCTATGGTGTATCTGGTGTAATTTACATTGGGTGCCTTAAAACCATTGGATTATAAACTTTTAATCTCATCCGTTGATAATGAATGGTTGACATTAAAAATTGATGATTTAATAGTCCTAAAGTACCGGGTGTAATTTACATCGGGTGCACCACAGAAGCTCTCATAACTTATTTTTCAAAGTTGGTTTTAAGATATATTCCTAGTGAATGAATTTGGCTACCTTATAAATGAAATAATTGCCATTTTTAAAATCTATTTATCACAAAAATGCAGTCCATCATATCTAGGAAGTGAAATGTGATTGGTTACATAAAGGATGCCCACCACTCAATAAATTTTGAAAAATATTGTTATGGTAGAGATAAAGAAAATTCTTCTATTAAGGTCATATGTCAAAAATATGTTTGCAAATTTTGTTGTTAATAATGAAATTGAAGGTGAATTTTACCCACGGTTTTTTAATTATATAACTCATAACAATTCAATATCTGGAAGATTATTTGTAACACAAATATACTCAAATTATGTAAATTGTAATAATTCAGTACTTCAAAGATTATTTGTAACACAAAAGTCCTCAATTTTTATTTTGTAACTAAATAGTTCTTTCGTATTTAATTATTAGCCTCCTTAATATAAGTGTGATATGAAATATCCATATCAGATAAATTTTAATAAAAATAAAATTAGCTATAATATCCACATTAGATAAATTTCAATTTTGCTCACTGGGTATTACAACTAATTTTGTTTTTATTAAAATTTATTTGGATATTTCATATTATACTTCTGTTAGAGAGACTAAAGTAGTGTTTAGGAGTGTTGTTGAGTGTTCAAAAGCAGATTTTGAATTTTTTAATTTTTTTATGAATTGTTTTTTTTTTCCAAATCTGCTTCTATATAAAACATTTATTTATCTATGTCTACAAAAAACAGTTTTCAAAACTTAAAAAAGTTAAAAATACAAATTTTTTCCAAAAAACGTTTTTTCCAAACACAATACTAAACGAGCCTTAATAACTGAAAGCATAAGTACTATTTAGTTACAAAATAAAAGTTGAGAAACTTTTGTGTTCCAAATAATCTTTGAGCTGCTAAGTTTTTACAATTTACATAATTGGGGTACCTTTTTGTTACAAATAATCTTTGGGATACTGAGTTTTTACAATTTACATAATTGAGTTACCATTGACAAAGTTCACCCTGAAACTCTGACAGTCCATTGTTCCATAAAATTGATGAAGCAAATATGAGTTCGGTAAAAAATTTTCAATGTTTTGGCAGCAATGTGCAACCTGTTAGGGAAATTCACCCAAGTCAGGCATCAAGTCTACCCATCAGCTAGTCTTTATCATTAACTTGGAGAACAATTGAGGATAGTAATTGTGAACTTTCTTAAATTAAATTTAGGAAAAGGAACATCCATCTCATTGCCATATCCACTTCCATAATGCTGAAAATCACAAGTTTGCACACCTGAAAAGCAAGCCTAAAGGAAAAGATGTGTGTGGTAGGGTATCAGTTGATGCATTACATAGAGCAAGGCACACCTGACCTTACAAGCGAGAAATTTTTAGATAGACTCAATCAAATATCATCTGTCAATTAATCCAATTATACAATAACATGTATATAGATTCTATTCACATCAACATATATCAATAAAATAATTAAATGTATGTCACTTTATGACATAGTAGATTAAATTTATCTAAGAATTTATCTCATACAAGCTTGCAAGAAATTTAATCATATATTCCTCATTGATACATCATCTAATTGCTTTCTTCAATTTAGATGAGTAAAACCCCTGCTCCAAAGAAGGAAACATTATTTCAAGCTTGCTGGAATTCTACTAAGTGTTGATTTTGCAAAAAGGATTACATATATTTAGCTAACAATCTATTCTTATGCATTTGCCTATATCATACATCACCAAATAAATATCACTAATTAATAATTAAAAACTTGAAAGGTTTTTGTTTTTGAATATAAAGTATGTAGGAAAATTGCGGATTTAATTTATAGGAATATTTTCTTTTGTTCTTATTTCCTTTTATATTTTGATTTACTTTCTCTTGTATTGCTTGATTCTAGGGACATAATTCTATATAATCTTTTGTATTCCTTTGTAATTGAATAAGAATAAGAGAGTACAGTTTCTCTCTATTTCTCCAACATAGTATAAGAACTAGGCTCAACCAGCTTTGTTGTTTTGTAATTTCAAATAGGTTTCTTCTAGGGTTTCAATACCCATTCTCCTAAAGAGTGAGTTGATTCTCATCACCTATATAGGGAGAAGCGTCAGCTACCGATCGTCCATCTAGCAGAATCTCGTCACTAGTAACAGCCGCTAACTATACTCGCCGATCAAAACTTCCACCAGAATCTCATGTGCCGACGCATGTGACATCTTCTTATCACTTTTTTTTAAGGTTCTTTATCTCAGACTCTTTATCTCATTTTTTCGACCTTGGCTAACTGTCCCTTGCATCTGTTTTTGCCAAATGATTTTCTTCCTAACTAATGGCGAGCCACAATTACTAGAAAATAGCTTTGATTGGTTCTACTAGCAGAGATTCAACTATGACAGGAGAAACCATTTCAAATATGAACTCTATCCCATTCAACAGCTTGATAGAAGGATCTAGTAATTCTCTTCAATTGAATATCCTCTGACACAATGAAAAAAAATTATATAGAATGGTCTCAAATTGTTCGTCTAATTTTAGAAGGCAAAGGGAAGCTTAGTTATCTGACAGGAGAAGTAACAAAACCTACATATGGAAATTCAGCTCTTAAGACCTGGAAATCATAGAATTCATTTAATTATAGCATGGTTAGTGAATTCAATATAACCTATAATTGCAAGCCGTTTATGTTTTTTCCTACAGTTAAAGATGTTTGAGAAGCAGTTAGAGATACTTTTTCATATATGAAACATTCTTCTTAAATTTTTGGATTAAATTCTAAACTTTGGCATGCAAAGCAAAGTGATCATGATGTGCTCCTATTATAATGAATTGATGACTTTGTACTAGGAATCAGACTTATGTTATAATGTCGTATGGGAATGCGCTAATGTCATATTTATAAAGTGATAGGAGAATGATCATGTGTTTATGTTCTTAGATAGATTTAATAAAAAGTTAGATGAGGTGCAGGGCAAAATTCTGGGAAACACTCCTTTGCTAACAATTCATAAGGCTTTTTCAAATGTTAGAAGAGAAGAAGCACAATAGAGTAGTGTGATGCTAGTAAAACAAATATGTTTCTATCACCAATTCCTCATATATGGATAGCTGTACCTTAGTAAGCCCTTTAGGAGGAAAGGAAAAATGATGGTAAGCAATCATGATATGAACATTGCAGAAAACCATGGCATACACGAGACACATGTTGGAAAATTCATGGCAAGCCCAAAAACAAGAAAAATAAGTCTAGTGGAGGAGGCATGCACTTTAGGCTAGTGTCTCGGATAAGGAGCAATAGTCTTATTCAAGTTCGTTTCCTTTTACTAAGGAATAAATAGACCAACTATACAAGCTTTTAGAGTCTTAAAAATCTCCTTGTTCCTTAGCTCAAAAAGGTAACTATTTACAAACTACTCTTATCAATGCCAATTTAGATAATGCATGGATCATTAATTCAAGAGCAACTGACCATATGGATTGTCAAATCTTTTCTCTTCATATAGTCCTTGTACAGGCAATCAAAAAATAAAGATTACGGATGACTCTCTTTCTACCATTGCAAGAAAATATTCTATTGTAGTGTTTCCATCACTTACTCTTCACGATGTTCTTTATGTTCTCAAACTCTTTTGTAATCTATTGTTTGTTAGTAAGCTAGCCCGTGATCAAAATTGCCAAGTTAATTTCTTTCCAACTCACTGTGTTTTTCTAGATTCGACCTCAAAGAGGATGATTAGCAGTGCTAGACAAAGTGAAGGACTCTACTTCTTTGATAATGGTTCCAAGTCGGGACTATAATCCCATTAAATAAGTATCTGTTTTGAATCTATTTTTATTTCTAATAATATTGTTATGTTATGACAATTTAGGTTAGGTCATCCTAGTTTCAAATACTTGAAACATTTGTTTCCTATGTTGTTTGGTAATAAAGATCAATCTTTGTTTCATTGTGAAATAAGTAAATTTGTGAAACATCATTGTACTTTTTTTTTCCTTCATAACCATACAAATCATCAAAACCATTCACTATAATTCACAATGATGTTTGGGGCCCTAATAAGACAGGTAGACCTTCTTGTAAAAAATAGTTTATTACTTTTACTGATGATCATACTCTCCTTTGTTGGGTATATTTATTGAAAGAAAAATCAAAGGTAGAACAAGTTTTTAAAAAGTTTCTACAGTATGGTATAGGCTCAAATTCAGACTAATATACAAGTTTTCAGTAGTGATAATAGGAAAGAATACTTTAACATGATCTTGGAAATTATTTTTTTTGGAACAAGGGATCATTCATCAAAGCTCTTACATTAATACACCTCAACAGAATGGAATTGTTTAATAAACATCTGTCAGAGGTGGCTTGTGTTTTACAACTAAAGTTCCTATGTACCTGCAGAAAGATGCTATTTTAACTACAACATAATAGACTACCCTCTAAAGTTTTACAATATTGAACTTCTTTTCAGGTTTTCACAAAATGTTTTCCTCATGCTAAAGTATCTGCAAATCTTCCTTTAAAATTTTTTAGATGTACAACTTTTGTTCATAAACATAGGAAAATTGGAATACTTAAACCTAGGGCTATAAAATGTGTATTTGTTAGACATTCCACACATCAAAAGAGCTACAATTGTTTTGATCCAATAACAAAAAGATTTTGTCACATTTTTTGAACAACAACTTTTGTTTAAGGACATTCATCTTCAGGAGGAGACTTATGAAGAAGATTCATTTGTTAACTCTTTTTTAGATGATGTTTTTATTTACCAAAATCTTGAGTCCAATGCACTTACAGCAAATGCCCAAGATTTATGCATTGAAACTCCTTTTTAATTTGAGCGATGTTTCTCCTAAGTCTAGGCCTACATTTGAAAATCAAAATTCTAAACAATATCTTTTAGAAACTGACACTAGTACAAAATACACCTTATGAGAAGGTCAAATGTGTCTATTTTGTAAATAACATACATATTTAAAGAAACAGTAACATTTTTGTGAATAAAATTTGAACATGTACATATGCATACATTTATATGAAAACAAATGCATATGAGGTACTCATATGCATTTGTTAATAAAACTAAATGCATCTGAGTGTCCTAAAAATCCCTCATATCATGCTAAATTGGCATCTTAGAAGCATTGGATGCATCTGGTATCAAAACACCAGATGCACATGAGCTTAAATAAACAAAACAGCGCCATTTTCTAGGAGCGTCGGATGCATCTAGTATGCTAGACTAGGCACATCTAATTATTTCAAACAAAACAACATCATTTCGATAGTCAGATGCATCTGGTCTAGATATACCAACAAATCAAGGTCACGACTAGAGTGAAAAAAGACAAGGATGCCCATCACTATTACTTGGGTTGAAAGGACTATGCCAGTAAAAGGCTCGAATGGATAGTTGAAGATTCTATTTCTTCTTTCTCCTTGTTGGCAACTATGCACTATGATGCCACCTCATCTTATGATTGAAGTCTCGACTGCTTCAGAGCTAGAACTAGAAAGACAGATCAAGGAATTTATATAATTCCAGTTGAAAAGACGAGATAGAAGGCACAAAAAATGGTATATATAAATTGTTAAGCAAATCTAAATGGCAACACTTTTATTTATTTGGGATTGATTTTTGATGCATATGTTTAACATAAGTCATTATAGGAGGAAGTAAATCAGGGGATATAGGTATTAGAGAGACAAGATGACATCTTGACTTATGCACTTAGCAAACTTGAACATGCTGGCTATGTTCATGGTATAGGAACTACGGTGACTATTTCTAGTTTTTTTTTTTGGTAAACAAGGCAGGAGAATATCTCAGTGGATGAAATCAAGGCTGAATTGGGAACTAAATTGAGGGAGGAAGTGGCTTCTCAAGTATGTTCTCAATTATGGGCTAAATTTCAAACTCAATTTATGCAACACATGGCTAAATCAATTTATGCAACACATGGCTAAATTTAAGAGCATGGTGATGATGCAACAGGGCACTAACAGTAGGTCCTCTCAAATTGCACCTAAGATGGAGGTGGAAGTGAGTCCTTCATAAGGTCGCTCTATGCTGAGTAGCTGCCATTCTACAAACCCATCATTTTCAATGGGAGATACACAAGTAAAATTTATGAATTTTATTCATTTTGACTTGCACTTGTATTCATTTCCACACTCACACACACTCATATTTACACTTAGTTTAAGACCTAAGAGTTGCTAATGTTGGCTTTTGATGATTATACTGACATTTCGACCATGCGGACTTGCAATTAACTATATAGGGGAGATGGTCATAGTGGCAAGGGGCACAATTCATGCAAGCACACTGGATGTATTATTGCATAGCGTTTCAATAGCCCTTGATCACTTGAAGGTGTATGTGGATCTTATAACGTCTAGCGCTTTAGGCCACGATCGCGCGTGACCATAGTCAGGCGCGCTAGTCCAGTCGAAATCTAAATTTGGACCTATGGAAAATGATAAATTATGAGAAAAAATTAAATAGGGATATTAATAATATGGAATTAAAAGATTGGTGGAAGAATTAGGAAAAATTTAAAAATTTCCCTATGGACAAAAACGGTATTATCGAAATTGTTAGCAAAAAATGTGTAAGAAATAGGAAATTTGTGATACAAGTGGAATTTTCTATAAATAAATTTTAAACAACATTAATTAAGTTAATGGACCAATAGAAAGAGAGATTAAACTAATTAGTGGGACCCACAAACCCTTAACTTAGTATAAAGGTCAAAATTGGTGGCATTTTCTTCACTTGTCCAAAAAGTCATCTTCTTCCTCTTCTTCTCTCCCTTTTAGCTGACCAACCCCTCCTCAGACCCTCAATCTTTGATTCCATCAAGCTTCTAAAAGAGTGGAAAAAAAGAATTAAAGAGAGAGAAACCAAGTAATTAAGGAGTTTCCACCATAAAAGAGAGTTAGAGTGGAAGAAAGGAAGAGAAAGAAGAGGAATTTTGGCCAAGCTTGGAGATCCATCAAGGTGAGTTTATTCTTCTTAAATTCAACCTTATTGCATGTATTTGAGACCCTTGTAGTTGGATGTTATGCTTGGAAGTGTTAGATTAGGATTTTGCATGAAGTTGTGAACTTGTGTTGATGTTGTGTTGGAAGGAGAAGAAGTGTAGGATTATGTTGGATTGTGTTGGAATTTAGTTTAGATGACCATGGAGATTGATTTTGTGACTTATAAACAAATGAAATATAACCTAAAATGAAGAGGAAGGGGCTGCCCTACGATGGGGATATGTTTGGGAAGATGATTAGAAGTGTTGATATTGGGTATATGACTAGTCGATGTTGAATATTATGGAAAAAGACTTGGAATGGATGGGGCTGTTTTGGTTGTCCTAAATGGAGGGAATGATATTAGGTTAATATGATCTTAAATAAGGTAAAGAGAAGAAGAAATGGAGTTATGGAAAAGGGTAGAGGAGCATTAGGATCATTACTTAATGTTCATGCATAAATAATGGTTGAATGTGTCATTTAGTGACATATTGTCTTTTTTTTTTGTTAAGGCCAAACAAGTAGTCACTAAGAAGTAGACAAAGGCAAAAAAAAAGCCACCTAGCAAGATAAGAAAAAGAAGGAAAAGAGAAGGATTTGGGACTGTATAGGTAAATGCTTCTTGGATAAAAATTGTGCATGTCATAAAATGTAAGTTTATATGAAATGTATGCTTGCATGTGATTTAGAAAAATACCGTGTAAAAAATGGCTGCCAATATAATTTTGTAGTAAATTAATGTGAAATATTGAGTTTTATGCATGATGATATGATCTGGAAATTTTGGATATGATATGAATGAATTAGGTCATGGAAATACTTTAATTGCAATAAATCCTATAAGTGCCCTGTTGCACTTGCACTGCAATAATTTTGATTAAATTGACCATAACTTAGTCCGTATAGGTTGGATTGTCTTGAAACAAATTGGAAATGATAGCTAATACATAGAGCTAAAAATATTATAAAGATCATGAATTGAAATTCATATTGTATCTAGGTCAAAATTCGGTCACAAAATATCAGACATAAGAGTACCATGAAAATGTTGGGTAAAAAGTATTGGAATACTATCCGGTATTTTGACCATAACTTTTAGTAGAAAATTCGGATTGATGTAATTTTTATTGAATTTTAAAGCTAAGACAATAAGGCATAAAATTTTA
>CATIWF010036745.1:0-10956 GCA_949630135.1 Balakata baccata
TTAAACTGATTAATGAAAGTCCATGATATGAAACATAGCATGAAGGAAATCATGATGGGATCATGATAATGAGATTCCTATCATGTGTAATTATGTTTGTATCTAAATTATCCCTAGTCATAGGATTAACAAGACAGGACACTGTTGATCCGGATAGACTAGCATATGTTATATTCCTTGATTAGATCAAGTAGTAGATCTCATAAGCTGTGAGCATGAGATGTTCAACGTTAACATGTGGATGCTTGCTAAGAGTAGTCAAGTACATTGGATGACTTGCTATGAGACAATAATATGGATTATCTATTCAAATGTCAATGATAGTCTCATCATAGCAATGGTGTATGTATCCTTAGACTTGAGGTACTCAAGGATATCTTGGATACTGATTCTGTGCTTAGACTCCATTCCTTGTTGCCTCATAGAAGTCGCTTATAGGGTGGGGATTGGGTGCAGCTTGAGATATTTGAAGGCAATTGGGTAGCCAACAGAGGATTCACCGCTCCAGATAGAGGGAGAGTATACCCATGGCCTCCTGTTGGGATCATTACTCGGGAATCTCTGGCCAGAGTGGAACTGTCATGAAGATGGTCTTTAGTGACAGGTCTAATTGAGTAATGAGTCTTAGTGACAAGATCAAAAATCACTTGGGCTAGGTGTGACATAGTCAGTCTAGCGGGAGCTGACACATAGTTCATGCTCTAAACCGAGTGGGGTATAGAATGGTGAAAGGACGAGTTGCACATATTGTTGTCTATGGAAAGGTTCGTAGTCAAACCAATGACTTTCCGGTCAATTGGGGATCATGATGTGTTGCTAGATACCGCT
Organism: Balakata baccata; assembly: GCA_949630135.1. Lineage (NCBI taxonomy): Eukaryota > Viridiplantae > Streptophyta > Magnoliopsida > Malpighiales > Euphorbiaceae > Balakata > Balakata baccata. The sequence continues at coordinate 829 of CATIWF010036745.1, forward strand.
CATGATTTGCTTAAATTATTTGATAATTTAGGTGGCCAACATAACCAGGAAACTAATGGGTCACACGCTTTGGAGATGTAAAGAATGAACAAAATGGCTTAGGATGAGATCCAAAATATGAGAAAATTATTTTGAGGCGGTTCGTGATAAGATCGCGAAAAAAATCGCCCAGGGGAGTTGACGGGCCCACGCGGGCCCGCTAGCCTGGTAGGCCCAGGCGGGCACGCGCTGCAGCTTGCCAATGCCCTTAAATTGGCCTTAATGGCCATTACTATTCATGTAACTCCACTTTCTCCTCTTATCAATTTGGATCTATTTTTCTGATTTTCTTTTGGATCTAAAAGACCTCAAAAGACATAAAATTTTTGGGAGAAGAAAAATTTTTAGAGACAACAAGAAAATTAAAGAGTTTAATTTTCTTCTCATATGAACATCCACCATTGCTAGCACTTTGAGGTATGTTCAAGCCATCTCCCTAGTGGTTTCATCCTCTCATCTTCGTGTGGATATTATTAGAGACAATCCAAGATTGGACTGTTGTGGTTTGCTACAACCCAACAAGGTGAGAAGTTGAAGAAAAATCAATAAATTATAAAGGTATAAATTCTGAATTTTCTTTGGTTAAATTAGTTTTAATTGGCACATGTATAATCCTTTGATTCGGGTTTTGAAAATTTTTATTTTCCACTGCGTTATATGTATGTGATACATGATCAAAACCCTTCAAGATGAGGCTACATTTGATGCTAAATTTGCCTCTAATAGTAGTTTCAAAGACCTCTGTATTACAGTCTTTCATAAATTCATGTGTCATAACATATTTGGTAAAAAGGAAGGGTCCAAGTTATCCCAGGTCGAGGTCTTTTTGTTGTGGTGTATGTTTAATAATGAGCAAGTGTGTCTATCATCATTTTCTCTACATCTATCAACGTCCAAAAAACCAGTTAGGCCTCGACAATATCATCACTATTTTTGCTATGCATTTTATTAATTTTAACCCCGCAAGCACATATTATGATATTGTCCTTAGTAAGGGATAATTAGATATTATTGCTTTTCAGAGGGCCAATCTCATCACTCGTGATGGTTCTAAATGGGTGACGGAATCCACCATAGAGCCGCTTCATGGCTCCCCATCTTTACCACTGCAATCACTAGCTAATTAGCATGATCATGGTGCAACTATGACACAATGGGAGTGGCTTTTTACCTACCTAGATGCTATAGCCGCTTAAAACCAAGCACTCAAGGAGCAAGTGGATTGATTGGAAAAAACTCAATCACAGCATTCTGCCTAGCTCCAGTAATTGCTTGATCGTATCCCTCCACCACAGTGAGGCCTGCGCTTAGAGGAGTACTATTTTACCCTATTCTTCGTTTTAAGCATTAATTTTTTGTCATTAAGGACAATGCCTCTTTTAAGTGTGGGGTGGAAATCTTATTCCTTGAGTTGTTAAGATTGTCTTCTTTTATTTGTTTCGTGAGTTGTTTGTTTAGTTGTAAAATAAAAATATAAAAATATAAAAATAAAAAACATTTCTGAAAAACTCCCTTACTAGATTTTATGTCAATTAATTCCTATAATAGCTAATGAATGAGTGCTTAATTGTGCTGAAAAGTATAGTTGCATGGTTATGAGCTTAGAATGATTTTAATTCCATTTACACACTTTTAGTCAAATACTTCTTAATGTGGGTACTTGTTGCTTTGAATATAAAGTGTTGGTAATTTAATTAGGCTATGACTTTGTATATGTAAATGTTATGCATCAAAGATCCTAATACTCATATACCACTTTTTTAGTTGTTCGTGAGCTTTTGAGCTATAATAAGAGCAATTAACATTTTTAAACTCTTCATTTTCTTTCATGAGTGTGATATATTCAACTGTAGTAAGATTACTCTAGAATTTGCATTAAAATAATAGTTGAGATTGCATTATATATTATCAAGGCATGTACATGATAGAGGCACTAGAACTAGCCCATTTTGACTTTCTCTTATAGCCTACCGTGACATTACCCCCTAGTGAACCAATTTGAGACTTATCCATTTCTTTCTTTATTTACCCATGTTATGGATACCCAATACAAGCCCATTATTTATTTTTCCTTTTTTCTTACCCGCAATCATAGGACTTAGTAGATATTTAGAGGCTAATACCTAATACTTATACCTTTTATAGTCTTTGTTTGTAAGTGTATATTATGAGTTGTGATAAGTGAAGTTGATAGTTAGTAGTACTTATCCATCAAATTGTTGTTTATGGCCCTTAAAAGAAAAAAGAGAGAAATTTTTTAAAAAAAGGGAAAAAAAAGAAAAAAAAAAGAAAGAAAGGGGAGCAAACATTGAGTTATAAAAAAAAAGTAAAAGTTACTAAGTGTGATACTACTAACTGCATTGAACTCACCTCAATGACTATAAAAGAGAAATCAATTGATAGCTTTTATTCTATTTGCTAATATCTTATGATTGATATGCCCTATATTTTTCTTCCATTCTATACCTTTTTACCCTAGCCCCATTACAACCTGTTAAAAGATCTCTTGATATGTATTTTGATGATATTTTTGGCAATGGAGATTGGATTAGAGTGCAAACCTATGAAAGTGCTTGCTATATTTTGAATGGGTGTTTGCTTGAAATTATTGCCTAAACAATTGAGAGAATTGAGAGATGTAAGGAAACAAGTGTGGGGTTATTGATGCATGTGCTTTTGATTTACGCAAATAACTAGCATAATTAGATTGTTTTCTACTTTATATGAGAAGTGGTAAAGGATCATATTAAGTTGTCTTTTGAATATAAGTGTGAGTGTGTAATTAAAAGTTGTTTTGAGAGTGGTTAGTTATGGAATTTTATTTTTGTCATAATGGATGCATTAATGAAGCTTAGGTTGACTGAACTTAAAATCAAGTAATGGAGTTGATCGCATACATGTTATGTTTTTTATTTGTGTGTTAGTTTCCATGGTTGGGAATTGCTTAGGGATAAGCAATGTCTTAGTGTGGGGTAACTTGATGTGTTCGTGTTTGTTATAGTTTTGTATGTGTTTTTAGTTGTTTAGTTGTCTTATTTTTATGTGATTTGTAGATAAATTTGATATCTAATTGTGTTTGTCATGATTTTAGGTGGTGGAAAGGAGCATGAAGTACATGTTTTGATGTTTGATTTGAGTTGTGGAGGTGTTTTGGGTAATAATGGAGTCCATTGGAGGAGTTGAAGAAGTAAGGAGAAATGATGTGTGAAGAAAAGTTCATCGCGACGACCATCGCTTGGTCGTGATAGGATGAAGGCAGTGGGCAATTTGTCGCGGGCGCAACGCCCATCGCGTGCAAGCGATGCCTGTACAGGAGAAGTCAGCAGCAAAGTTAGCAGCAATCTGTTGCGGACGCAACGCCCATCGTATGCACACGACGACTGGACAATGTAGATCATGTGGATAGCTATCAAACCCGATTTTTATCAACTCCTTTAGGGTTTTTCAATCCTATAAAAGGAAAATAACACATCTTGGGAGTTAGACTTAGCTGAGAACTCAAAGATTAGTCATTTATTTCATCTTTTTCTTTTAGATTTGGGGGAGACATATTCTAGGGTTTCGAAATTCTTCATCTTCTCCTTGAAATTGCTGCACACACAAGAGACTTTTTGGTGGGCAATCTCATTCTCCAGTAGATCAGTTGTTAGAGGAAGGAACAATTTTTGCTCTTGAGGTTTATTTTGACTTGGGCTTGAAGGATTGGAGACCACTAACCTCCAATTTCCAGATTTGAAGATTTAAGGGAACATAATAACTTTTCTCTCCTCAATTTCTGCTACAATTTTTGTTTGATTATGAATATTACATTGATTTGTTTAGTATTCATGTTAGGCTAAATTGTTTTTGGGTGCTTGGTTAGCAACCTTAATTTTGTAATAAACTCACATTTTTTTGTTGAATGAATTTATTATTTCCATTTCAATTCAATTGCACTTTATTAATTTCTAGTTTAATGATTGATTGACCACCAGTGATTGAATTAGGAATGAATATGTTAGGGTTTCATTATTAGACACATCATCTTTAATCTAACCTAAAAATTGGATTGAATATTAGTTAATTCATTGGTTTGATTAGCTAATGCATAAGGTGATCGCCATTAAATATTAATTCTATGAATTTAATGCTTGGAAGGGAATACGAAACTGGGTAAGCGAATTAATTTAGGTTTTAATCCATTGATTTTATTCTTTAATTAATTTAGGTTTTAATCAAAATCAAATCAAATGGATTAGAGTGTTTAAGTTGCATTTCGTGTTCATTGGTAATTAAAGTAATTAGGAGTTTAAGCTAGTGATTCCTTATGAGATCGACTCTGGAAGGACACTTGCCATTCTACGATTGGCTCGTGCACTTGCGAGTTAAACCTTGAGTTGACATCAGTCTACTGATGAAAATCTTTGCCAAGAGTTTATTAAGTGTATGACTAAGGAATTTGAAATGAGCATGATGGGTGAGCTCAAATTCTTCCTTGGACTTCAAATTAAGCAAAGCAAATATAACATCTTTATCAACCAATCTAAGCGCACTAAGGAATTGATCAAAAAATTTAGGATGGATGAGTGCAAGAATGCAAGTCTCCAATGATCACATCAACAAAATTAGACAAAGATGAAAAGGGTAAAGCCATTGATGAAAAGCTTTATAGAGGTATGATCGGCTCATTTCTCTATTTAACCGCCTCTAGACCTGACATTATGTATAATATATGCCTGTGTACTAGATTTCAATCATGTCTTAAAGAATCACATTTGAATGTGGTAAAAAGGATTTTGAAATATCTTCATGGCCCTATACATTTAGGCTTGGTATCCTAGAAATACATCATTTCATATTATTGGTTTTTTGGATGCCGACTATGCTGGTAGTCTTTTGGATAGAAAAAACACATCTGGAACTTGTCACTTTATTAATGAATGTCTAGTTTCTTGGCATAATATCCACCGTAGAAGGAGAATATGTGGCGGCGGGTTATTGTTGCACTCAAGTTCTTTGGATGAAGCAACAACTCAATGATTATGCTAAGTGATTGATCACATTCTTATCAAATGTGATAATACTAGTACAATAAATCTTTCAAAAAATCCCATTCAACATTCTAGGACCAAACATTTTGATATAAGACATCATTTCTTAAGAGATTATGTCTAAAATGGTGATGTGGTGTTAGAATTTATTGACACTAATAACTAATTAGTGGATATTTATACCAAGTTCCTAAATGATGAAAGATTTTACCTTATAAAAAGAGAGGTTGGTATGCTTGATGGGAGCATATTGATTTGAAAAGCTATAAGCCATGCTTCTTCCATGTTTCCTTTCTTTTCTTAATTTTCTCTGAGTAGCTGTAATTTCCGCTTGGGACAGAGGTCCTGCTCACAACTTTTCCCTCTCGCTCATGACTTCTTCATCTTTAGATTGATTGTTGCTGCTCGGAATCCTCCATTTCCTGGTCGGGAAATTTGAAAATAATCCAACCGTTATACCTTTTTAAATGTGCACACTCGGGAAAGCACATGTCCCCCTTGGGACTGTGCCCCAAAATTCAAAATTTTTTGATCGTTGGAAGATTCTTGGTCGGTAACCCCTAAGTCCCTCCTTGGTCTTCCACAATGGTAGCTTTTTGTAACTGCCACTAATCACATTCTATATGCCATAACGCCTATTAAATCCCCTTAAATGTGTAACATGTCCCTTGAAACACTATAAATACCCCTCTTTTCTAACTTTTTTTCTTCACTTTTGCATCCAATCTCTCACTCTCTAATATTTTCTCCCAAATCTTTGATCATTCATACTTTCTTCATCTCTCAAATGGCACCCAAAACTGAAACTTCGAAATCTAGAGCCTTAAAAGGCAAGAGAGTGGCCTCTTCTTCATCCAACTTCATCTCTTACAATGACATCTTTAATGCATTCTCAAAGGAGGATAAAAAACGTTATGCCAATATCATTGCTAAGAAATTCATCTCCAACCGAACCATCAACTTAGATGATCTTGAGAAGTTGGGTGTCAAAGATGAAGTTATTGGCACTCTCGAACAAATAGGGTAGACCAATTTTGTGATGCCCCTTAAAGATGGACATGATAAACTAACCACCGAATTCCTCTCCACTCTTCAAGTCGTCAAGGACCCCAAACATCATCTTGGCTTCTATGGCTTTCGGTTTCGCTTCTTTGGCCAACAATAAGAAATGACAAAGCACCAACTTGTGGATGCTTTCGGTTTTAAGAAGGTAAGCCTTCTCAATGCTCAAGCCATGCATCTCTCTCCCCTTGATATGTGGAAAAACATTTCTCTTACAACTAGTCTTGACAAGAAATCAAACGTCAAACACATCAAGATACTATCTCATTTCATCCTTCATCGTATTATCACTTTCACTATCAATGCAAGAAGTGAAAGCAATGAGAAAGTCACTCATAAAGACCTTCTCTACTTTTATGCCATGATTCCCCACATACCTACTGAAATAACCCATCTTCTTCTTGATAAATTCTTCTCTATGGAAACCACCACTAAAGGTACCATCTCTCTTCATGCTCAAATATCCTACCTTGCTAAATACCTCAATCTCATGACAGACAAAAATATCTCTCTTCTCACTTCATCTCGCTCCTAATTTGATAACTTCTTAGATATTCAATATCTCTGTTAACCTTGGGGAGAATGCTCTCTATTTTGATATTGACAATCAAATTAAATATTACTAACATCTTTGTTAAGTGTTGTTTTGATAGTGTTCAAAGACCGGAACACAAGTACAGACTGGGAAATGCCATTGTCTTGACTTGGAAAACATTGCTCTCTAATGGTTCAAAGTTCCATAAGCAAAAGTAGACTAGGACAGGTGATGTCTCGACCGGGATATGAAATTTCCCGACCGGGACTCGAGTACAGATCAGGAAACACTACTTTTTGATGTTCCAAGAGTTCTAGTAGCAAAAGCAGACCGAGACAGGTGATCTCCCGACTGGGACACCTCATTTCCAGATCGGGACATATTGGAGTCCGATTGGGAAATTCAAAAGGACGTGACCGTAAAGAGGAGGCAGCACCAAAATGTGCCAAGTCATCAATAAAGTCAAAACAACTAAGTCAAACTGACTTAGGTCCCGACCTGGAAGCTCTTGATTCAAGCTGACCCAAGTTCTCAACAATGGCATTATCAGGCAAGTCCCAACTGGGAAAATTGAATAAGGACTAGCCGTTGGACAGTTTAGCTAACCAGAAGATGCCACGTATCAAAATAGGCTATTTTCCGACCAGAAAAGCTATGTTTCGGACCGAGACCATTCTCTCTGTAGACATTATTTAATGCACTTGTAAGAGAACATTAGAAAGAGTTATGACACCACTTTGTAACGGCTAATTGGTAGAAAATAAGTATAAATACCTTACTAAAAGGCCATTTAATAGAATCTAATAACTTTAGAAGTGCCAAAACTCTTGTAATTTAATTTCTCAATCTCTTCACTAATTGTTTTGTGTAAGGGTTCAAGTGTTAATCTTGAAACACTTGTGTTATCTTGTAATTGGGTAGTGTGAGCCAAATTACAAGGAATTGGTTGTTATGTGAGCCATATAACACAAGGAAAATTCGGGTTGAATGTTAGCCATGGTAAAACACCTAGTTGGGAGTGAGCTAGCTAAAACTCCAAAATTGTAATCTAAGTGATTAGATTAGTGAATAACCAATCGAGATTGGGGAGAGGAGTAGGATTAGTTCATACCCGAACCTTTATAAAATTCGTGTTTCAAATCTTCTCAACTCTTTCAACTAACTTGTAAGTGCAAGAATTTTTTAACTTCCCACCAATTCATCCCCCTCCCCCCCCCCCCTTCTTGGTGATTGTTTGGGCAACAATTGGTATCAGAGCAAGGTCTAGAGGTCAAGCTTCATCAGTTCTAGCAAAGATCTACAATGGCTCAAGAAGCATTCCAAAGCCTCAAACCTTTTTTTTATGGGTCGAACTATGCCCATTGGAAGTTTAGAATGGAGGCATACTTGGATAGTGAAGGAATTGATGTATGGGATAGTGTTTGCAAAGAATAGACACCACCAACAAGGAAGAACACTAAAGGAAAGGATGAATCTCTTCCAAGAGATTAGTGGACTGAACCACACAAAAGAGCAAATGGCAAGAACAAAAAGGCTATGGACATCTTAACAAGTTCTCTTTCTCTTAAAAAGTGTGGGAGAGTTTAATATTGTCCAACCGCCTACAATATATGGAGAGCTTTGGAGAACTACCATAAAGGAACAAAGCAAGTTTGTTCAACAAAGATTCAACTCCTAATGAACGAGTATAAACTCTTCAAGATGAAGCCAAATGAGACCATCACCGATATGACAAACCGCCTACTCTCCATTATTAACAACATGACGAAATATGAAAGACATACAAGTTTTGAAGATGTAAACAACAAAATATTGAGAAATCTTCTAGTGAAGGACTATGGACCAAGAGTGTCGGGTATAGAGGAGGCCAATGAGGATTTGAGCACCATTCCTACCGATATGCTCATTAGCAAGCTTCTAACATATGAGATGGCTCTTATGATAGAAAAGGAGCTTGAAAGAGAAAGAGAGATGGAAAAGCCTCTTGATCTCAAAGCAAGCACCACCTCCTCAAAGGTTCAAGACTTGGACCTCATTAGTGATGATGGGGTAGGTGAAGAAGAGGATGAGATAGCCATGCTATCTAGAAGAGTAAAAGAATGATAGTCAACAAGTACGGGACTATCAAAAACTATAACCAAAAGAGGAGATGAAGTGCTATGAATATTAGAAGAAAGGCCATATCAAATATGAATGTCCAAGGCTTAAGAAGCATAAGGGCAAGTTTCACAAGGATGGAGGAGACAAGGGCCATAAAGCTATATGGGATGATCCTACATTAAGTGATGATGAGGAGAGCTAAGAAGATGTAGCCAACTTGTGCTTCATGGCTTTATAGGACAACTCCAATGAGGTAACCTCCACTTCTTCCTTTTTCACCTTAAATGACTGTGATGATGATCTTATTGAGGTCATTAGTTTAGAATTAGAAAGACATAAAAAGAAAGTTGATTTTCACAAGAAAAATAGCTTTGAGCTTAAGGATGATTTATCCAACCTTCAAAAGGTTATGGAATAAAAACCTCTAATGCTTCTCTTAAGTAGTCATTAGATGATCTTTCATCAAGACCCTCAACCATTTCCTTAATTAAAGAAAATAATACTTTGAAAAATGAAGTTGAGGAATGAAGACTTTCTATCTCTAAATTTCACAAAGGGAAGGAAAGTTTGGATACTCTTATTGTATCACAAAAACCTCCCTTAGTGAGATATGACTTTGGCTTTAATGGAGCATCATCTTCATCCATATCTAAAACTATTTTTGTTAAAGCTTCCACACCACAAACCTCCTCAATTGAGGTAGGTGCCTCTAAGGCTAAGAGCAAATCACACACTAAAGCCTCTACTAAAACAAAAGTAGCAAAGGCTCACTAAGCTCAAGAGGGAAACCTCGAAAGGCTAACCATGCCTTTTTGTATAAGAGGCATGCACCTAGAAAAACACCTACTATACATAGTTATGTTTGTTATTGTACCTCTTCGTATGCTTCTAACAAGAAAGTTATGAGGCCAAAACACCAAATTAAGTGGCAAGAGTCCTTTAAAAATAAGCAATGCCACTATTGCATGGAGTTTGGGCATATTAACATTCATTATTTAATAAGGAAATCCCATTGAGATCCCTCAAAAACTAACCTCCAAGAACCTAAGGTTGTTTAGATACCTAAAAGCCAAACTTAAATCTATGTTCCATAGGTATGCCTTAAATCCTTAAGCAATGAAAATGTATGGCTTTTGGATAATGGATGCTCAAGGGATATGATCGGAAATAAAAGCCTCTTCATTAGTCTTAAACATATTGATGGAGGTAAGGTTACGTTTGGAAACAATGCTAAAGGTAAGGTAATTGGCATTGGTTCCATATGTCTAAATGGTATTTCAATCATTGATGATGTAATGCTTATTGATGGTCTAAAGCACAACCTCTTAAGTGTAAGTCAATTATATGACAAGGGAAACAAAG
>CATIWF010036751.1:0-19851 GCA_949630135.1 Balakata baccata
TCTTTGTTTTTTTTACATCTGTAACAAGTTGAACATGATTGACATCTATGCTTCAACTTGAGGGAGAGTATTGTGAGATATTGGAAGATATTTGAATAATATTCTTAATTAGTATGATTTAGGTAATTAGGGATATGTAGAGATTTATTTCCTAGTTAGTATTGTTTCCTATTCTTTATATATTTATTTCCTATTTTATATTCATAGAGTTGTATATATAGGGCTTTCTACTATCAATGAAATTATCGATTTCTCAATTATTGTTTCTTTACAATTAGAAAGTACTTGTCATGCTGGAACAAGGAAAATGAGAAACACAGTCCATGATCCGACATGCTTAGATGCAATAACCAACAAGAAACCTGAATAATGCTCTACCCAATAGAAGCATCTACTCATTCATAGAAACAACAATGTTATTCAGAAAGCTACAGCATATAAGCAAATTACCTTCATCATCATAGGTGCTCCGCCTTTTTCTTCTTTGAATAACAAATAAAACCACAAAAATGAGCAGAAAGCTTACTACTACAACCCCAACAACACTTCCCACAATTAGACCTGTCCTATCCTTTTCACTGGTTGGAGGTTTGTTGCCAACAGTGGGCATGAAATCTGCATATGAGCTCAGAATCTGAGTGACCTGGCATTTAGAAGGGTGAAAATCATTAAAAATCACTAGTTGTAATACCTGGAGTAGCGCTGACTGCTGAAATAAAAGGTCCATATGTACCTTGGGAAGGAATGCAACAAGTTCCCTTTCCAGCCCAAAACAAATGGATTTCAAGGTAATTTTCAGATACCTGAGCCATGAAGTTCATTTGAACAGCTCGTGTAGGGATTCCACCCACTTCCTTTCTTATGTCGAAATCCTTTAAAACACGATTCCCCTGGTATAATAAATTTAGGAGTCTCAATAAACTTAAATGGACGAATTTAATCTTTTGACAGAATATAACAGTTGGATTTCACCAAAACTATTAAGAAATCCGCATAGCTAAGAGATATTATGTGGAAAACAAAACTTATTTATAATTTTCAAATGTCTTTAAGACATTACATTACAGTTTTCAAGAAGGCACTTCTAATCAGGTTTCAGACTCATTAAAATATAGTCATAAACAATTCAATTGAAAGCGGTGAATCCATTTTGCTTGATCAGTCATGCAAACATGTTTGGTAACTATCATTCATACTCTTGGTACTTGGAAGTAACACTACAGCCATTGAATCATACTCATAGAATTCATCTTAGAGGTGCTCCTTCAAATATGTATCCATTTTGAAAGTTCAAACAAATGAAGAAAACTTTTTCATCGGACTCCCAACTCCTAAACATGATAATACTCTTAACTTGTTGTTAGCACATGATAGGAAGAACTTCATTTTGGAGAACATTAAATACTTTCCAAAAAATTCGTAAGACTGACCTGGATATAAACATCAAAAACACGTTTCCCAAGAGTCCTCCATGTGTTACCATCCTCCATTACAATTTCTGCAAACTGAAGGTTGACAGTGTAATTGCCATTCTCAAGACCCAAACCATAGTATCTTAATGATGAAGCCGAGACCCTTGCTGTCTGGAACAGTTCAGGTTCTAGAGTATATGTGGGTAGAGAGGATGAGAATGCTGTAAACTGGGGATCATTGTTTCCGGTAAAATATCCAACACTACTTACACCCCAGCTGCTTGTGCTAGTAACATAATATGTTGCTGGACCAAGAGTCTCATCATCCCTCTCATACACAGTATTATTGGAGTAACTGATCTGTGGACCACCACAATTTATAGCGAACTGAGAATCTGTGAACGAACACAAAGGAGAGAAATCAGGAGAAGCTGAGAAATTATCTTGATTCCAAGTTTAAAAACCATGCAATTTTCCCATTTGTATGCATAAACACTGAATCTAGCCCTCTAATACTCACATCTTATTAATTTCAAGGCTTAGTAGCAGAAACCAGATGATAAAAATGTTTTCTGTTAATACATGTAAAACCACACAATTAAATGGAAACATGATATAGAACTAACCCTAAATTTCGGTTTCAGTTTTGCTATTCTAATGACAATATGTATCATAAAATTAACAAGATAAATACTAAATCCCTAAAGGATGGTCCTGCATCTCATGATCTTGCCAAATTGAATGGTCAGTATGCCGCTTGAATGATTGTATCTCCTACTTTGGCCCTTGCTGCCAAATCTAGCCTTCCGCTCCACACATACAATCATATATATATATATATATAGAGAGAGAGAGAGAGAGAGAGAGACAGAGAGACAGAGACAGAATATACTTACAAACTGGAGAGCCCCGACTACACGGAAAGTTACGTTGAAGACAGTTCAGACCCGATGGCAAACCACTGAAAGCTAAAGAGAAGTTTAATTGGGTGACTAAAAAAGGAAATTACTGCAGATGAGATACCAAACAGTAGTTTTTAAGCAGATAATGTTGATTAATATTATATATTGAACTTAGTTCTCCTTAAATGAGGACCGTCGGCACAGTAAAAGAGAATCAAGCATGTCCTAGGAATTGCAGTCCCTGAAGTGAATGGATGACTAAGATGAGCTATCACAAGTTATATTTACTCCCACCCTCTCCTTCCACCCACTTGAGGAAGAAGGGCTCGCATCGAAAAATAATTTCAATTACTAGATACCAGAAAACCAAGAAGAATCATATATAACAGTTGCACATAAAAATAAACCTGGTTTGTTATCTTAAATTTCAGCAGGGAGATGCTTAAAAAATTTTAGCAGAAAAAAAAAAGCAAGTAACAAATTGTGTTATTTAATTTTCTTAGTCATTTATGAAATTCATCTCAAGCAATTTCACCACATTATTAGAGTTGGCTAATATTATGATCCCACTTGCAAGGTGTGAGACTTGAATCTCACATCGGAAAACTAAAAAAGTAATGTGGAATTTATATGGACTTAGGCTCTCCAACCTTTTGAACTAGCTTTTGCATGTAGTAACCCCTAAGTTCATGTCAAATGGTATCAGAGTCATCCATCACGTCTTCAAGTGCAATTGTGCAGCGCAGATAGTAACACCAACATAGTAGTGTTCGCCTAGGACTAGTAAAGATCTAGTGCAAGTTAGCCCATGTGGGCACCAGACTACAGAGCGTGGTGGATTGTTATGGTCCCATTCGCAAGGTATGAGACTTAAATCTCACATCGGAAAACTAAGAAAGTGATGTGGGATTTATATGGACTTAGACTCTCCAACCTCTTAAGCTAGCTTTTGAAGTGTGGTTCTTGGGTAAATTACATAGATGGTACTCCAACTATTTAACTCGTACCAACTCAGCATCTAAACTATTATTTGTAACAGAAAACTCTTTAAATTTTAATTTTCTAACATAATAGTACCAGCCGTCTAAATTTGTTAAATCATTTAACGGAATGCTAATATGGACTTTCCATATCAGTAAAAAATTTTCATGTATAAATGTCAACTGTACAAAATGAATCTCACAAAAAAATTTCATTATTTAATGGAATGTTTAGTTATATTTGGTTTAAGGGAAAGTGAGAAAAATGAAAATTTTTCGTGGAATCCACTCATTTTGTACATGTGACATTTACAGGTGAAACTTTTTTGTTGATGTAGAAAGTTCATATTAGCATTCTGTTGAATGATTTAAAAAAATTTTGATGGCATGTACTTTTATGTTACAAAATTAAAGCTTAAAAGATTTTCTGTTACAAATAATAGTTTAGGTACTGAGATATTACGAGTTAGATAATTGGAGTACTTCAGTATAATTCACCTTATGGTTCTCCCTAAGTTCATATCAGCTAATTGCTGGTATGTAATCTGTTAGCTGATGCAGGGAACTATGAAGGCTAAACCATTTTTATAACTAAACGGTAATTATTCTATATGAAATATTGTTTCTAAGTTACTTTCAAGGACATATTATTTCTGTCAAAAGCCTCATTGCAGCGTAATAATAGCTGGCTGATGGTTAGCCTATAAGAAGAATGATGGCTATTTGTTAAGTATCACTACGATCACTAAGATGTTTGAGCATTAAGGTGAATATAGAATCAAAACAATTACCTGCTCTTAGAAAGGTGTATTGATGTGAAGTTGTTGGCAACTAAATTACTGCACAAACAACTCAAAAGAATTAGAGACATAGAAGAGAGTCTCCCATCAGTAAAGTTCATAAGGAGCTGAGTCCCACATTTCAGAAATTGTAGAAAAATATTTATTCAGAAGAGTACAGAATAGCAAAACTAGAACTTACACTTGTAACTTCTGATCATTGACCCAGGAAGGAAGATTCCCTTCTAAATTATTGTATGAAACATCACTGCAATTATAAATTGATAAAAGGAAAAGTATAGCTATGTTGGCAACAGTAACTGAACAAGAGAGGTACAACCAATGAACAGATAATCCAACCAAGTAAGAAACAGACAGAAATATACACCTATGTGGGATGTGCTTACATGTTTAGAAGTGATGAACTTTTTTTTGTAGGAAGTGAACCATCTAACTTGTTATTTCCAATAAACCTGATCAAGAAGGGAGCAGCACAAGTTTCATACAAAATATATGCAAATATGTAGGGCAAAAATTAAGAAGAGATGACATTACAAGAAAGCGAGCTGGTTCAAATTGAAAAGCATCTCTGGTAACTGTCCAGTTATGTGGTTGAAGCTCAAATCCCTTGGGAAAAGATTTTTACAATCATGAAGTTGAAATATCACATAAAGCTACTAGCCACATTATAATAATGATAAAAAGATAATGCAATGATCCGCATACAACTGAAGGCACAGAATTAAGCCAGACCTAGAGACTAGAGCCCCAACCAAAGAGGTTAACATTTTGTCACTACAGTTATTTATACCGATCAAACAACCCAATGTACAACTGCAGAATCAAATTGCTATCATGATAAATTAATCTTATATGTATGTAAAATGAAAAACTTTTATCTAATGAACTTAGCAATTTGTGAAACTGAATAACTAACCTAGTTTCGTTGACTTTTTTGCAAGCCCCCTTACCAAAAGTGATGCAACTAAGTCAATACTCATCAGATTAGTAACAGGATATTTGTGCCAACACATGTTCACCTTAGATAGGCTAAATGTAAATCTAAGGGACCCATTAGTAGAAATAACTTACAAATATGTCAAATTCTGGTATTCTCCAATACTGGATGGAATCGAATCAGAAATGTTATCGTTCCTTAGGACTCTGCAGACAGGAGCTGAAATGTCATATTATATTTCAGAATATCACTAGGGAGAAAAACAATGATGATAATCAGAAGACATGATTTTCTCTTTTGCCTTACAATTGAGTTAGAGACTTCATGTTCTTAATAAATGCCAGTGAAGAGCTCCCGTTTGACAAATCGCTTATTCTCCTACATTTTTATCTTACATAAGGTTGCCAGTATTATAGGTTTGTAACATATAAAAAAAACCAAGTAAAGATGCAACAACCCACAGCTCTATCAAAGATGTCAGTTTGGATAATGCAGATGGGATTGGACCTTCAAAGGAGTTCCCTTCAAACCTTCTGCAGTCACATTTATGAGTAGCTGATATAAGCCACAAGGATTTGTAATTAAAGCAGCTATATTAAATTAGCTACTAAAATCCTCTATTCAATTTCCTAAACTGGCGTTCTCAAAAAAAATTTCCTAAAATAACGCGTCCAACTTTAAGTTCTACGTGAAATATGATCTCAGGCCTGAAATAACAAAAGCTTGATATCAAGAAAATTTATAAAAACAAATGAAAAAATGTCTTACAAGGAGGCAAGATTTGACCAATTCCCAATGAAGTCAGGTATCCTGCCTGTAAGTTCATTGTCTGATGCCCACCTGAGACCAATGGCAGCAATACCTCAGCAAAAAGAAAATCGGCATAATATATTTTATTAGTATATTTCAGAAAATATTTTACTGAGTAAGAATTTTCAAAATGTTCTTACACTGTTTTCATGTTCTGCAGGTTAGCAAATGTTGATGGAATCTCACCACTAACCCCAGAGCTATCAAAATAACTGTCAAGTAAAGAATTTTCATTAGTTGCCTCATTATCTGAAATCTTTTCCTCCAGATATGTAAAGTTCTAATTATTCATAAATCACAATGAGAGAACATACAAATTGTTCCCATATGGAAGAAAAGTAGGTAGGCATAAGTGGTATAATCTTCAGTACTGATATTTATATTAGCTTCCTTAACCCATGGTCTAGTTTCTATATGTCACTCTGCTTTTTAACATTTTCTTGAATTTTTTACTGGATTATTTTCAAAATATAGAATTGATCCTGCCAAGGACTTTAATCTCAAATTACAAGATGCCATAAAATTTAAAGTCTAAACCCTCTTTCAGTCCAGCTCATGGTTGGGGGTATAAAAGCAACTTATAATAACTTCAAACAGGAAATAAACAATTTAATATGCTGAATTGAATACTCTGCAATTATAATATTACATAAACAAAATAACCTATTGTAGAACCGGTGGAACAATTTCAAAGTAAAGTTAATTGCTAAATCCTTCATTCAATGTAGCTACATATAATATCTGAGCATAAATTTCTTCTCCTGCTATTACTCACTCCACGAATAAAAAACAATAGATTTCATTATCTTAAGCTGAAACATCACATTATTTAAATTGTATCAGCAAAAAATTTAAATCCAAAGGATCAATAATTTGTTGCTGTGGAGGACAGAATTTAATGTATGACTACTAAACTAATATAAGTCATTTTAATGCTCCAAATGTAGAAGTGATCTAGATCTCCAAAATCAACTTGTATGAAAAGTATATAAGGATTATAGATGTTAGACAATTTTGTAAGGAGACAATTGAACAGAACTTACATTTGCTCTAGCTTTGTACAATTCCCTAGCTCAGACGGCAGAAGACCAGAGAAGTTGTTCGATCCAAAACCACTGCAACATTAAAAACCAAAACTGCAAAGGAATTATAATGAGCGCGGGTAATGTACTATATGAAAAGATAAAGAAAAATGCCCTTGTGCTATGGATTATATCCTTGAGCAATGACAAAATTACACTTATCCAGAACCATCAGCCAGCAGCATTATGACTAAATATTTTAAAAAAACTAATGTGTAAAAATTAAAAAACAATACAGTAGATTGCTGCAACCTTATTTTGAATTAGCAAAATCAATCGGACTTACATTGCACTTAAATCAGTGAGCAACCCAAGTTCCTTAGGAAGTTCCCCAGACAGTGAATTAAGGCCAATGCTCCTAAGAAAATTTTAATTTCAATATAAGCAAAAAATATATAACATATACTCACATCTTCTATGATTGAATTAGAATTTTGCCCTGTAATGCCCAGCTTACAGATATTGCATGCGAGTTAAATTGCCAATGGCTGGAGACAAGTTACCAGTCAAGTAATTCTGAGCCAAATTACTGTAAGAAATGAAACATGTTAAGATCATCTAATTGCACAATATAGCATAGCATGTATTTGATATTATATATGGAATTTAAATCACGAAGGATGTTACAACCTAAAATTTCGTTCTATTATGTTTCAAAAAGGCGTAGAATAGATGGGACAAAAATCTGGCAAGGAAAACTTTGAGATGCTCCACTTTTCACTTGTTTGAGAAATAGAGGAAAGTAAGGGGAAGAAATTTATGCGGGGGGTAAATTACCTGAAAACTGCCAATTTGGCCCACAATGTACTTCTAATCTTCTCTCCAGAAAACATAACAAAGAATGTATACATATATATAGTTTTGCATTAACTATACGATATTAAAATTTTCAACCCCTCCATTTTCCTTCAGAAAGAAAATTAGAAGGTTTTCATTTTTCACTTCCTTCGATCATTTCCTCCGGTTTTCCTTCTTCCCAACCCATTGGTGTTCATTCAAAAGAAAGCAATAAGCTTCAATTTAAGACAGAAGTAGAAGATCAAAAAGGATAATAAACCGTACAGATTGGTGAGATAAGTCAAAGTCCATAGTTTATCTGGAATTACACCCACAACATCGAGTGCATATACTTTCCTGCAAAGCATATCGACAACAACCAACAATCAAGCATTCTAACAAATAATTATTCACCGAGGCATAAAAAAACAGAAGGATACAAACTGAAAGAGAAATTGATGAAAACAAAAAGTCAATAAGTAAACATACAGCGCAGTAATGTGGCAAGTTGTCGCACTAACATAGGAGCAATGGCATTTGATAAAGGGGTTGTGACTCTGATCGTCGATGGCAGGAGATGAACCAAGAGCCGCTCCACTGCAGAGCTCTCCACTAATGTTCCATTGTAACTGATAATAGGGTAGGAACCGTGATATTCCCCACTGTTCAAAAATTGAGTTCAAAGTTGTTGCTGCACAATTTTACAGAATTATCAAGGCTGTCAAAACTAAAGCTTTCAACTTTAACGGGATTAATTATACAAATTTCTCCAAAACTTGCACTTATATTGGTGGCAAAAATTTTAAAAATATTAAAAATGTTTCCGGCACTCAAAATTGAATTGGTGTATCATATTATAATATTTTTAAAATTTTTGATATCAAATTATACAATTGGGCCACTTGAATGACTGGATTTTTATTTCTATTTTTTCTAAGAGTAACTATATTCTGCTAATTGAAAAGGAAAGAAAACAACGAAAAAAAACATCATATTCAGCCCAAAGCAGTAGATGCTAATATATTCATGGAAATTTACGACCTATTTATGTGTAAATCCCTAACTAACCAAACAGCTATTAATGGTTAGGTTTTCTAATCAGACACCTTTAAGAGGCTGTTTGGAACGATTTGTGAAATTCATTTGTAATTCTAATGAATCATTTATTATAGTATTTAGAATTGAATTATATGGAATTGGTTATAATTAACACTAAATTCTAGTGAAATTTGTAAATGAATTGTATAAAATGAGTCATAAATTTTATTAACAAATTTGCTCTTATTGAATTAAAATAAGGCTAAATTAAAAAAAGAAAGTTGAATTTTCGTATAAATTGGTAAAATATTAAAAGTTTGTTTATTTAATTAAAAAAATTGAAGGTATATATTATTTTTTATATGACCTTAAAACTTCATATTTTTTTTGGCAATTTAACCTTAAAATTAAAGCTGATAATTTGTATTGTATCGTGTCTAATCATATTGTGTTTTATTTCGTATCGTATCTTACTTCATATCATGTCATGTTTCATGTATCCATTATACCATACGAAACTATTTGACGCGATCAACTAGAAGTATCTATATATATACATGTACGATATGAGACACAATTATAATACTGTATAATACTTATTTATATTTATTTATATATAAAATATACTAATACAATTAATTTTAAAATAATTTATTATATATAAATATATTATAAATATTTAAAATATTATAATCATGTCTTAACAGGTTAAGCAGATAAAATCTGTTTATGATACGATTTTTTTCTTGTTTTAATCGTGTTAATATGATTATGATATATATCTTTTAACTCAAACTCATATTTATCTAAGTTTATATCGTTTCGTATCTTATTCCAAATTATCAAGTTTACTTAAAGACAACTTCAACTCTCTTTCTCATTTTACAAACACTATTGATATCTTTTTTTCTTTCTCTATTTTCATATTTTTTCCTCTCTTCCATTTTCAATATCAATTGAAATATTATATAGACTTCCCTTGGTAAAAAAATTGAAGTCAAAAAGGTTATTTTTTTAACCAACAAAGTAACTTACTTTTCTTTTCTAAGGCTTTGTTTGTTTTGGAAAAATAATGTTTCTAGAAAATATTTTTTAAAAAATAATTTATTTTTTATTATTTGATTGTACACATAAAATTTTAATAAAATTATTTTTTAGAAACTAAAATATTTTGAAAAATATTATTTTTTTATATAAAAAGTTATTAAAATATTTAAAATTTCTCAAAATTTGATATTTTTAATTTGTACTATGTATAAAAGAAAATTACATAAAATAATAAATTTTTTAAAGAAAATTTCTGGTGATCGGCGCCGGTAACCTGCTACCGGTGATCACCAGAAATAATTTTTAGTAGTTAATATATTAATTAGTATATATTTAGTTAGTTTAGTATAAAAAATTTTATTTATATAAATGTGTCAATATGCAGAAAAATAATTTTTCATTCTTAAAAGATAAAAGTTATTTTCCAATGATAAGTCATTTTCCTGCATTTAACCAGAAAAATATTTTCCGTTTGACAAATTTTTCTGAATGCACTAAATGTAAAAAAAAAATACAGAAAATATTAATATTTTTCTGAAAACTATTTTCTATAAAACAAATTAAGCCTAAAAATTATTAAAAAGGTAATTTAAAAAAAAAATATTAAATTTTAAATTAATTCAAAATACAATTAAATAAAATTCAATCAAATTTTATATTCTGTAAATGAATAATTGAATATCATAGTATGCATTAATTATGAGTTGAAGGTTCTGACATTTTGTTCACTGGCTGGATATTGCTGATAGTTGGTAACTCCAGGGTGGTAACTGATAATTAATTAAAATTAATATGTGGTAAAATTAATTAGGATGTCACTAAAAGCGTAAAACTATCAATATAAATATATATTATTTATTTTAAAAATATATTTTTATATAATATATAAATAAATGAAATAATTATTTAACATAATTAAGATAATAAAAATAATAAAGTATAATCAATTATAAATAAAAATTTAAATAATTTATAATTTATAAATAAAATAAAATAAATTAATTTAATATACTTTATATTTAATAATTTAATTCATATATATGCAATTAAAAATATAATATATATTTAAAATAAACACTATTATTCGTTCAACTATTTTTTATAATATTTTTATATTTATAATTGTAAATAATTTATTGATTGAAAAAATTAATTTGGAGGAATAAATATTTTATAATTAATAAAATTTATAAAGGTAATATAATTTAAAAAATATATAATTGAATTAGTTATAAGATGATTCACAGTTGATTGGGATTTGGGATTATAAACAAGGGAAATTGACACAAATACAAAATATCATAAATATGAGGACCAAAACTTATTGTTACAACTAATAATTCATGTTAAACAAAATTCTACAATTAACAAAACTAAGAAAACTCATATTTTAATTGTTGTCTATTAGCAAGCTTAATTTTAGACATGTTTAATGAGAATAATTTAGGGCTATTTCATTATTTCCATATATTTTTGTTTCCAAAATTGTTTTGTTTCCTTTTATATACACTATATATAAATTATATTACTGAATGACTTAATTAACAGCCTTTACCACATGGTTTTATCTCCTTTTATATATATAATTATTCAATTTATTATTATTTAAATATTATATATTTAATTTTACAAAATATTATACATTTAAAATTATTTAAATGTTATATAAATTACATATTATTGCATATGTAGGTATATACAGTAGAATATAGTATATGATTAGTAAAAAATTTATAGTTATATGGCTTCATCATAGGGATTAAATGGCAGTTGTACATCATTATATGTGTGGTATATGTAGATTATATGTCAAGTATATGTAAAGTGTATGAATTAAAAAATTATTAAGTTATATTTTTAAAATAACAACAAATTTTAGCAAACATATAATCTTAATTTTATATCTTGGTTATATAAAAATTATATGTATATTATATGTATATATGAATAATGATAAAATATGACATATGTTGTTTTTTTCAATTGGACTCGAATTTGAATAAAAATAAAACAATTACGAAGTATATATTAGTTATACTGCATAAGTTTTATATTATATTATATTATTATTATTATTATATGTTAGTTATATGTTTTTATCATTTTATTATTAAAATGAAGCACATAAATAAAAAAAATTCAAATATAAAAAATCTTAAACCAAGCAAAAATTCATACTCAAGTACAAAACAAATATAAATCTAAACTTGTGACTGGTAATGAAAATATAATAAGGTCACTATCGGAATGGATGATTTAACATTTTAGTAGATTGCACAAAGAGTGAAGGAGAAATTTGAAAAAATTCTATCTAAAGGGTCGAACAAGAAGTAAGAAATTGAAAAAAATTTAAAAACAAGAATAAGTGAATTTGAAGAAATTTGATAAAAAGAAAATCAGGTTTAGTAAGACCGAAAATTAAAAAAAAAAAGATCGATGTGAACCACAAAATAAAGAAAGAGTAAAGAGAGCGTGAATTTGCCAAATATGTGAATAAATTTACCTTTTTTGGGGCTTAATGAAAATTCATATTATTTAAGTAATAGTATTCTAAAATATGTGAGGTAGAATAATTTTCTCTATAAACAATTATCAATTATTGATATGAATGTTTTACCAAATACTATTTTAATAGGGCGCAGTTAATTTCGCACAGTATCGTCTGTTTTCAGAAGGTAAACCAAATACCTTGGAAATAGTCAATAATATATAGTAAAGAACAATATATTGTCTAAATAGTCCATTATAAAAATCAAAGCGCGGCCATCACTGACTAATTCCAATGGAAATCTACAACCTTTGATTTCCAACATAATATGAGAAAAAGTCAAATTTAAATAATTTCGAAATATGGAAAAAAAAAAAAAAAGGTTTATCGATCTGTTGAATAATACTGTTACCAAAATGTGATATACATATAAACAACACATGAATGATTCCACTGTTTTCTTAATTTTATTTACTGCAGCTGGATTGGGAATCTTTTGATTTTTTTTCCCTTTTTCATTAAGCAGTTCTAATATTGTTTGATACATGAAAAAATTGAATATTTGGCAAGAATCAATTAAGAAGCTAAAATCATGGTAAGGAGGAGTAAAGAGAAATTTTGTATAAAATTATAAGTAAAATATATATATTCTGAAGTGTTTTATTAATTTTTTTTTAAAGAATTTGGTCTCGCTATGTGAATCTCTTTCCCTTCGTCCATGACAAGAACTTAAAGCCTACAATTATCTCAATAAAACATTTTTTGAAAAAAAAAAATATATTTTTAATAGAAATTTTAAAAAAATAATTTATAAAAAGTTAAAAAAATTTAAAATTTACTATTAGAATACCCGACTGCAATCCGTATATGAAATAATTTATTGGCTTTAGGGTTTAGGAAAAAAAAGGAAAAGGCTATATTTGTGTATAAACTTTCAAACGTTGTATAGAAAAAGTAGAAAGGAATAAATGATATATATATGGAAAGAAAGGATTGGAGAGAAGAGAGGGATATATACCTTCATTAGGGTCAAGAGTAACAGAAGTTTGATTCTGAGCAGAAGCTATATCAGCGAAACCCAATATGCAGATAGCATATATTGCAAACACGAGAATCGCTGCTGAAGAAAAAAAAGAAGAAGAAGAATAGCTCAACATTTCAATTAAAATTCAGTCTTGACGATTTGAATAGTGGTAATGAAACAAGAGCTGACAGAGGAAGAGAGACAGCGGGTCGATTAACTTTAATTTTTGCAGAAAGAGAATAATGGATCTATAAAACGAAAGGTAACGACAATGTTTGGATTTTATTCCTTCATTTAATAAAGTTTGAATTTTGTTATTTGTTTATGCAAATATTATGACAATAAACTAGGTTTATTGATAAATTTTAAATTATTTATTTTCAATTCAATAATTAGATTTGGTAATTTTTTTAAAAAAGTTCATCGATACACTAAATTTATTGTAACATAAAGTCATATATTATTTATTGTTTTGGAAATGGAGGCTTTACCTAATTTACCGCCACAAAATATCGTGTGCGATTAATTTTTTCAATCCCAACCTAACCTATTTATAATTAAACTTTATTATAAGCATATTGGCACTGCCTATTACTTATAGAACAAAAATTCAAAATTGATATTAAAATCAATTAATTATTTTCTTGTAACTTTATTGGTGCTGAATTATACATAATAATAAATGTGCCCCTTGAGGCTTTGAGGAACCAGTCTCCTCCGAAGACCGAAAGTGAGAGACGTCGACCACAAAACCATTATTGATATCTTTTAATTTTTTTAATTTTCCTACCTTCGTGTTCCTGGAAGGCTAAAATAAGGAGATTTGGCCAAGTCCTCCGGTAAAGTCATTCTGAAACTTAAGTTAGCAGAAGAAAAAAAAAAATGTAGTTAGAAAAGTATACGAGTTAACCTGTTTTCGGTGTATCTTTTCTATGATTTTTATATTCTTCTTTTTTGTCATGTATCTTATCATCTTCTGGTACAATATAACTTAAGCCGTTTTTGTTAGAGCGTGACTGCTAGCCTACAGTTTATGTGAGCTATCACACGCTGTGCTCAAGCTGCACACAGTCACTTCAACGCTCTGTCCCACACACATTGTCGTTGTACAGTGCTTTTTTCCTCTACAAGGGCTCAAAACTTCTCAAGTTATGAGAACAACATCGTTTTACATATTAGATATTGAGATTGCAAGATCAAATCTTTTAAGTCAGATTGTGATATCAGATTTTCTAAGTTAGATTGTGAGATTAAAATATTTCATCATGTCCTTGTACATGGATCATGAGATCTAATATCTTGGTAGGACGATAATAGGATTGCGGGATTGAAACATTCTTCACATGCCTTGATGTAAAATAATGGGATCCGCACATCTTCGTACTAAGATACTGAGATCAAGGGATAGGAACATCCTATTTTTATCTGGTCGTAAGATCCCAAGCTCTGTTCTCCTTGTTATTAATTATTAATACATTTTTGTTATTTTTTCCGAATACTCATTAGATGTGAACCTTTATGGGACATGTTTTCTTACATTTTTTTTCCAAAATATATTTTATTTTCCTCTTAATTATGAATGATTTTTTTTCTTTTTATCCAAATATATTTTATATGGTAGCAGTGTCTATCATATTTTTAAAATATTAAGTGATAAAATGCACGAAAAATGAATTATAAGAATCAATTTAAATAAGAAAAAAAACTAAATAATGAGACACAATAGAAAAAATTAACCAGTGGGGGAATATAAATGGCAATTTGCCCTAGAACATAGAGTTCAGGTTTGACATCTTAGTATCAAGACTGCCCACAAATCATCTCCCTCTAGAGGAATTCTGTAGCATAGGTCTATTTGCAAAATCTTTAACATCTTTGTCATTGAAAGACTTGAACATGGAGCTTTCCTACCATGTAAATCTTTATTTATTTATTTTATCAATCAAATGAAGAATTTATTGAGCTCAAAAACAAAATACAAAACACAATGGAAGAAGTAACTAGCAAAAATGTTCTGCCAGTTAGCAAGAATAGTAATGTTCCTATAGCTATACTATACATGCTACATGTACAAAAATCTGAATAAAATGGTCTCTCTAATCCCTGATAACACAATGATTCTAGTTTTGAAAAATCACTTCATTTCGGGTTTTCCAAATATGATATACTGTAGCACTAAAAGCCAATCTATAAACTCTATCGATAAGAGTTTTTCCAACAGCCTTCCTAGACAGTCAACTAACTTCACGCCTCCAAGAGAAAGCAGATCTAATAATACCATAGGTCTTTACAACAATATTCCAAATTTGCCTAGAGAAAACACAATAAAAAAACTAGTGACCAATGTTCTCTATCTCAAAATTGCAAAGAACACATCTATTGGAGTCACAACAATGCCAACAAAACAACTTGTCTCGAGTTTGCAATCGGCCTTTCAAAGCTAGACAAGTAATGAAAGCAAACCTGAAAATTTGTTGAGGAAACCATAACAATCTATACCATGGGATAGGGTGGTTATTAGTCATCAAAGCATTATAAGTACCAACAATAGAAAAGGATTCAGATCTTTCCAATCTCTATTTGATGGTGTCATCATAGGTCCCAAGAGAAGAAAAATGAAAATGAACATACTTCCAAATACCATAAGTGTACATATCCAAAGGAGCAGGAAATCTCCAATTACCATCTTTATAAACCACACTCATCTTAGTATTGCTATCAACACCAGCATCTTTGAAGTTGACATTAGGGAAATGATCAAGAAGAGATTTGCTGTATGCGTAAGGATCAAACCAGAAATTGAACTTTTTACCATTACCCAAAGTATAGTCAAAGAAATATTTTACTAAGGATCGAAGCTTCAACAATCATCTCCAGCTCCAGCTTGAGTCATAAGGTTTTAGAATGCCCTAAAAATTCAATCTTTTGAGTTTACTAGTAGAAACCCAAGTTGCCCAAAGAGTATGTTTTGCATTTACTAGCTCCCAAACATTCTTAGTGATAGCAATTTGGTTCTAGCAATATAAGTTTTTTACATTGAGGCCATTTGCTTTTTTTGAGGAGCAAAGTGTCCCAGGCAATAAGACCAACTTTCCTCTTAGGACCTGTGCCTTTCCAAACAAAATCCTTGCAAATGGCTTTGACACCTCAAATAATAGCCTTAGGGAGGAGGAAAATGCTACACCAATATATGGTCATACTTAGGAGAACAACATTAACCAGCTGAAGTCTACCTACATAAGATAAACATCAATTGGACTAGGATTCCAATCTTGAGGTTATCCTCCTAATCAACACATCAGAGTCACCTTTCGCAAACCTGGTAAAGATAAAGAGAGGCCAAGGTATTTTAACAGAAGTTAGCCTTCTTGAAAATATAAGATATGCAGGATCTCATACCTAATATTGTGGTCCACCCCATCAAAAAAAATAGAGCTCTTGGCTGGATTAGGTTTAAGACTAGAAACTAGGGAGAGATGAGTGAGCCCATAATGAATAATGTTGATTGAATGAATATCACCACGATAGAAAACAAAAAGGTCATCGACAAAGCAAAGGTGAGTGAGCTTCAAAGCTTTGTAGCCTTTATGTTAACTTAAGTGCGTTTTAGTTAGCTTCTGCAAAGTTCTAGAGAAATACTCCATAGCTAGAACAAATACAAGATGTGAAATAGGGTCACCCTGTCCTAAACCTTTCCTTCCTGGAAAATACCCTTCGATACTACCATTAATAATAATAGAGAACGTGCTAAATCTGATGCCAGCCATAATCAAAGTTACAAAAATAGGAGGAAAATGAGAACCATATAAGATTTCCTTAACAAAGCCCTAGTTCAGAGAATTATAGGCTTTTTGAAGATCAATCTTCAAGGCACAATTATTTCCTCTTTGTCGGTAATAATTCCTAACTAGTTCATGAGCTAGAAGAATATTATCAGAGATTCCTCTCCCAGGAATGAAAGCTAACTGGTTTAAATGCACTAACTTACCAATCACAAGTTTGAGCCTGTTAGTGAGAATCTTCGAAATACACTTATAGAGAACATTACAGCATATAATCGGCCAAGTCACTGAGAGAGTTAGGGGTAGCAGTTTTAGGCACAAGAGTAATGACATTAGAACTGGCCTGACATGTAAATCTCCCTTTTCTTAAAATACTAGCTTTAAACAGTATCAATATGAACAATCTGATTCTGGAAATTGTTTTTTCAGGATGTCCCCCTGCTGCAAAATTTAACACTGGAATATTGTACCGTGAAAAATTTTCAAGTTTCAAGCACAAAATGGAATGTAGAAAAGCTTCACCATTGTCATCAATTATAGAAGGCAAGAATCCAAGCAAGAAATCTCCAATCTTTCATATTTACAGGACAAGATACAGTTCCTTATGCATTCGAGCCCCGTCTGCAGAATCTGAGATTAATATTTTTCAATGTACGAAACTTACAGCGCTTTCCCTGGAGAAGGCCAACCTGGCAGGAAAATTATGGGACAATTATATTTCTTAGCTTTCCAATCTTGAAAAGTTGATCCTGAATCGTTGTTGTAACTTGACCTGGATACAGATTTGCAGCAAAAAGTGTGAGGATGATACAGTTGATGTATAGTGAAATGCTTGAGGAAGTAGAGATTGATGCTCCAAATCTCGTCCGTTTTTGTTACTCTGGTCACCTAATTTCCCTGTGTTCTAAGAATACTGTAAACCTTCTAGAGGCTGAGATTTGTGCAGTTCTCAATCCTGGAGACTTGAATCAGTGTCTCAAATTTCGAGAGTTTCTTCAGAACTTTGGTCAGTGCAGTTCTTTTGACAATGTATTGTCGGGTTGAAAAAGTTCATATATAAACATATCTTTCTTCAATCATTTAGCTCCTGAACTGTTCGGTTTATTTAAATCAAATCGACTTTTGGCATAAATTACCAAGTCAATTTCAAATTTTTGTTCTAATCAGGATATATTTGATTGTAAATATTAGCGCTCATTGCATCAGCAAATGGCACGGGAAGCTCGTAAAAATACAAAAAATCAGCAACAAACATAACTTGCAACAAGCACAAATCAAAATTACAATTAACTCAGCATTGTGTTTTTTTTCCGACCTCCTCTTTTCATCATACAAAATGAAACTACAACATTAATAAGTTTAGGAGGGAAGCACATTATGTTACAAAATCATATACCCTCTATCTCACCATTAAAAAAAAATTTTAAAAAGAAAAAGAATAGGCATAGCAGAAACAATGTTTCTCATCTACCATCTCCAATTAACTCCTGAAGCATGGGTTTGGAACATTGTTGATGATCCTCTGCGTCAGCAACCATGCTTGTACTTGTGGATGTATTGTAAAAGCTGTTATCAGTTCCTCCGACTACAATACCACTCATTAAGCTGCTTGTGTCATCAAATTTCCAGGCAGTCAAGTATCCAGGTCTTGAACTTACTGTACTGACTTCGATATCACCAGACAGCATAGCCACTACTCGTGACATTGATGGCCGCATATTTGGTGAAGTTTGAGTACACAAAAGAGCAACTCCTATCAAGCGTTTTACTTCCTCGTCATCGAATTCTGATATTCTGGAATCCACCAGTTCCACTTGTTGGTCATTTTCGTGCAGGTGCCAGGCCTAAAAAGCAAAAACAAGGTATATTTCTTAAGGAAAAGAACAAAAGATTGATAAATCTAGCGAAGCACTAGACAAAGTTATGTCATATATACCCATTCAAGAAGGTATATTTTTTCTTCTTCCAAGCTTGAGTCTGAATTTGGCCTCCCACTTACAACTTCCAAAACCACTACTCCAAAGGCAAAGACATCAGCCTTTTCTGTAAGGTGTCCACGCATAGCATACTCCGGTGCAAGGTACCCACTGCATTAGTAATGATGTAGTCGCAAGATAAGTAACTTAAGTCACACGATTTATTGCTTTTATTAATTAAATAAAAAAATCTGAAATTAATTTAGAAATAAATATGAGGTAAAAAAAGCAGGATCCTACAATGTCCCTGCAACATTGGTGCTTATATGGGTCTTCTTATCATCATAAAGTTTGGCCAAACCAAAATCTGAAATTTTGGGGACAAGCTCAGTATCAAGCAGTATATTACTGGCCTTCACATCTCTGTGAACGATTCGAAGCCTTGACTCCTCATGAAGATAAGCTAGACCTCTGGCCACTCCCAAGCAGATATCATAACGTGTATGCCAGTCAAGATTCAAACTTCTTTCTCCTGAATCATCCAATCCACACATTTGCATCATGATCTTTACAGAAGAATGCATGTGTGTGCACGTGTATGCACCTATTTACATGTAAATATCATACCAAACAGTGCTTGATCAAGGCTTTTATTCTCGAGGTACTCGTAAACAAGGAGCCGATTATGTCCTTCGATGCAGCATCCATACAGTTTCACAAGGTTACGGTGTTGCACAGAAGATATAGTAGCAATCTCTGTTAAAAATTGGCTCTTTCCCTGGCGAGATGCCATAGCAAGTTGCTTAACAGCAATCACTCTCCCATCGTTAAGTTTTCCCTATTGAGGACAACATTC
>CATIWF010036755.1:0-22560 GCA_949630135.1 Balakata baccata
TACCGATTTTGTCCATAGAGAAATTTTTAAATTTTTCCTAATTCTTCCACCAATCTTTTAATTTCATATTATTAATATCTCTACTTATTTTTCCTCATAATTTATCATTTTTTTTTTCATGAGTCCAAATTTAGACTCCGACCGTACCGTCGTACCCAACTATGGTCACACACGATCAGAGCCTAAATCGCTGGACATTACACTATATTTCCTATTCTGGATTCTCATAGGGTATCTCAGCATGTTAGGATTGGGAGGCATGTACTAGAGCCCTAACTCCTAATATAGGCTGGTCTCTATGTGGATGATAAGATGCCTCGTGTGAATGATGTTCGGCTTGCCTCTCTCTCCTTGGTGAATTATGTTCTACCATGGCCCTATAACACATGAAATTGTGTCACTTGACAATGTTCAAAACATATGATGCTTATGTTATCATGTTCTAATGCATATGCATGTTCCCAAAGAACATATCCCTGCTCTGATACCAAACTAAAATGTAACACCTTATACCTTTGGATATCACTTATACTTGTATTTTGTTATCATGTATTGCATAGAATAAGACATAGTCCTATTTATAATGAGTGATAAAAAAAATTTTGAATCATATATCAATATCACTTTGTAGCATTTAGCAATTCAGCAAAGCATAACAACTTGGCTATATACGTAATATGTATATCACATCATTGCGTATTCACTGTATTATATATATACAAACATACTGTCCAAAACACAAAAGACATGTCCCTATACATATGTGAAATGCAAGGAGAGAGATTGGTAAGGCTAGGCCGGTGACCTATGATCCATGTCTTCTATAGAGTATGCACCTCCAAAATGAGCTAATTACACGACTCTTCTGAAAAATGATGCAATTTGTTGAGTTGCAACTCAATGAGAATAATCATCAAAAGCTTTCTAAAGTACTAAGTCAGTCACAATTACAAGTAGTGATCGTCATTCGTACACATTTTGCATGTCATTCTATTTATCAATATCATATGAATATAAATAATATTAAATTATGTAAACATTTCATTTTCTTATACTTATGCTTATGTCATTTTCTTTTTGTTGTGACCAAGCTAAACAAATACTGTCCTGGGTTTCCATGTGAACATTTGCATTTGCTAGCTATCTTGATCATTTGTAACATTTGTACATTTATTAGGCCATAGGCCTTTTCTTTTGCTTTTGAACATTTGTTTGAGCCATAGGCCTCTTCTTTTGCTTTTCAATGCTATTTAGCTGGTCACAACGCCTTTTAAGTCCATATGCACATGTATTTGCAACAATCATTACTTAACATTTGCATTTATGTCACATTTGCATATTCAATAATCAATCACTTCATGTAAGAAAAACCTATAACATAACCATGTATTTAAGTCATTCATCACCTTTTGATATCATATCCATACCATAACAATCATGTAATTCATGTAGCCACAAGTTAAGTCACGTTGCACATAGCACGCAACAAATACACATACCGAAGAAATCGTTTGATAATTAAACTCACATTTTTCTTTTCATATTGAGCTTCTAACTTATTGTCTTTCACTTCCTTGGAACTCTCCAATATGCTGTGGGCCTAATTGAATGTATAGTTGGTCATTGGTAGCTAAATAAACTTAGTGAAACTTAAACAAATTGAAATATGTATAATATGGATCACTACTAGGGTTTGGTATAATGGCAGTGTAACCTTTATGTGTTCAGTAGCTTATAATGTTTTCTATACTTATCCAATTTGTATGATTCTCATTACTAATTAATTCCAATATGTAGGGCTACAACATATCTAAAGTTAATAACAATTGGACTATTGTGGAATATTTTATGCAATTTATAAACATGTTCTGTTTTCTGTCCTGTTTTTAACCTTAGGCAATTTTGGGAAACCAACTTGCTTCTTCATATCTTATAACGTGTAAGTCATATTTTAATGAAACTTTTATACACATAGATATGTCAAAATGAAACATTTTTCATGTTGACAACTTTCATCCATTCTGCCTCTAAGGTACTCATGTGGGAGGATAATTGTGACTCATCAGAAATAAGGTTGGCATCCAGACCAGTCTGATTTATGAAGGCTATAACTCACAACATACATAACATATTGAGGTGAACTTTGTGCCAAAATTTAGTTAAAGGAGCTCAAAATTGGCAAACAACTAACTAGACCTGCCGAGGACACTAAGTAGGCCGCTCAAATATGGAACAGACATGACTCCCTTGCTCATAACTCAACATCCGCCCACATTCCGATTCCGAAATTTTGTGTAAACCTAAAATACACATATATCTACAACTTTTTTTTTTGAGTTTCCTCAAATATCAACTCTATCATATCGAAATATAATCAAAACTGTAGATAATTCAGCTAGATTCCTCAATGGAACCAGTTCCAGTCCGATGTCAATTTCTTTCCACAGACACCAAATCATGCGAAACTATTTATATAGCTTAAACTTAAGACATGAAACTACAAGTTTGGTGCTTTGTGCTTCTTCAGAATCAGCCTTGAACATGAAGAAACCGGGACCCTAATTTTTTGCCATGAAAACAGAATTCAAGCAGCTTACCCATGGAAATCATGTAGTTTGCACCTCCTAAATCATTTTCTATTAACCATAAATTAAAACTAACAATTCATGGGGATAACTAACCTTCAGATGGTCATTTTTCCTTGGTCTTGTTGCCGGAGAAATTTGAGAGAAAGAAGGAAATGAAGAGGCTGCAAACTGAAGAACAAAAGTGGGTAGACCACTTTTTAAGGTAAGTTTGTCGACTTACCTTTTCTTTTTTTTTTTTACTTTTATGATTAATTTAAATAATTTAAATAATAAATAAATTAATAAATTAATTATTATTATTATTATTATTATTATTATTATTATTATTTTCTCTATATATTTACATGTACTTAGTGCCAAAAATACTATCTAATCAAATTGTCTACTGTAGTTAATTTCACTATGTCAAATTTCATTTATTTTAAATTTAATCATTTTATTTAATTAATTTTCAATACCTTGTCATTCTCATATAATTTATAACTTGACACGTGCAACTTGCTCTTTTTACGATAAACCAACCTGTAGCAAGTCTATCTCGTGAGCACGTTCTAGCTAAAATCCCTATGTATGCATGTGTTTCATGTGACTTTTATAAAATAAGAATGTCAAAATGAAATGCATGTGATAGGGCATGTATGGACAGTCGAGGATATTACAAATAGCCCAAGTTTTCTTAGTATCAATAATCCAAGCCTCATTCCTAGACTGGCTGGATACGAGATGTGATGTAGGCGCACCCAGTCCAAGGCTAGACAATCTACCCACTCTCTGTGAGCTCGTCCGAGCTCCTCAAGTCAAAAGACCGAGTACAATAATGGATATGAGTGCAGGGAATAAGAGCACCTAGTCCAGGGCTAACAACCCTCATACCTCGCAATGATAATGGATATGAGTATCGGGAATAGGAATACCTAGTCTAGGGCTAGTCCATGTTCCCCTCCCATACCTTGTAGCAATACATATCATTTATCCCCTTTATGGTGCACCATCTATCCTAAAGTAGTCCTCAGGTTGAGAAATGAACATTTAATACTATATTCTTCTCTTTTTCTTTATTTCCATTATATTCTTATATGCTTCAATCCATTTGCATAGCAAATAATCATAATTTCATGCATATTCGAGTTTATATACATGTTTTGGCATGTTAAATGTGCATTTACATATCATATAACAACTTTTAACTTGATTATGAAAGGGACTATTTCTATTTTCAAACATAAAATTTAACATCTTTTCATGCATATCACACAATAGCCTTATGGTGGTCCAAATGCCACCCCACCTATCAACACTCATAATAAATCATGCCTTTATTATCCATACAATTTCCTCATTTCACATGTCTATTAATATGTACCAATCATGCAAGCTTGCATGTTTTATATTAATATCAAAATTCACAATTCCACAAACAAAGCACTAAGGCTAACCTAGTGTAGTCACTTCTATCAACATGCAAATCATCTTTCTATACATGTCATGCCAATCATAATCAATTAATATCATAGATACATGTTCCACATATACATATACCCCATCAATTCATAAGTTCTCAATTGGAGAAACTTACCTATATTAAGCCATTCCTTCCAAGCATTTTAAGTGCCCTTATCAAACTTGTACATCTACCAATTATAAATTCTTAATATATGCTTTGATCCAATTTTACAATCAATTGAGTTAATGGCCCAACACACACACACACACACACACACACACACACACACACACACACATATATATATATATATATATATATATATATTTCACCAATTAACAAACATTCTTATTACATGAATATCTCAAGTATTTTATTCATTTCCATGTTTTGTAAATTCTTTATTTCATTTTATATACTTTATTAATGATAACTCTTACACCTAGAATATTAGGTCATCGCCTACCTTTTATAGGTATTATACATATTGTTTAAGTTTCCACAAAGCCATTATTTATGAAAACACTCATATAGACATATTAACAATTACTCTTTCTTTCTCAATCCTAATCAATATCAATCATTTCTCACTAAAGTTGTTTAACATGTCATCCAGTCTTTAGACAACCTAGTTCATTGCCAACTAGTCATCTAATTATTCATTTCGGGTTTTAAGTGCATTTAGCATGCCAAAATTTTAATCAACTTTAACTTTAATTTTCTCCTTTATATATCATTCATAGCTTGTAGACATGTTTAGCAGAATACATATTTCCATTTCCCTCTGAGATACCATTTATCTCTAATTAACACATCAATTATCCCCTTATAATACTATTAAACATTTTATCATTTCATTTTAACGAATTAAAATGTATATGTGTACTTACCTCCTATGGAGTCAACTTATAATCCAAGTTTTAAGCTTGCTTAGCCTCCTTGGTGGTTAATTCCACCTTCCAAAAGCATCTCCTATACCTAATCACAACTATTTCTCATTAATTCCTACTATATGTCAACATCTATATCCGCATATTGCCATACACTCTAAACCCTAACTCAGAAACCCTTAAGCTAGGTTCTTTCTTACTTAAATCCATCAATTAACATATTATTCAACTCAAACTAGGCCTAAGAAGAGTTTTCCCCCAAAGAATATTCAAGATTCATATCAAACATATCTATCTACAATTGGGTTTCTACCCATTTGGGGTAAATTACCTCAATCAACTATAAACTTCTTAAAGGAAGAGGGGAAACATGAAATCTTACCCAAAGAAGGAAGAAAAAAAGGTTGATTTGGTGGGAAATCCAAGTTCCCTTCAGTTCCACACTCTCTCCAATTTTATTTTCTTCCTTGGTAAATCTCTCAAATTCATGCTTAACTCTTGGTTTTGATGATAAATCTTATGTTTTAGGGACTCAAAACTCATTAAAGATCATGTGGAAGATGGATTTCAGAGATTTAGGGGTGTATCTAGGGTTTTGAGACTTTGAAATCTCGGTTAAATGAGTTAAAACTCATTTATACAGACCCTTCACGGTCATGGTCACGGCCATGACAAATTTGGGTCTGGTCATGAACCATTCTACCAAAAAATAGGCCCAAAACACGACCTTCACAACCATGAATAAATCCTCTATGGTCATGAACAAGGCCCTTTAACAGCCATGAATAAATCTTTCATGGTCTTGAACAAGGCCCTTCATGGTCATGATAGTTTTTAGCATGGTTGTGACGTTGGTTGTGAAAGGGCATAACTTTTTCTATGATCAAATTTTGCCAAAATTCCACTTCTAAACACTTCCTAAACATATATAGAAATCATCTATGAGCATTTGACAAATTTAGACTCAAGTTCATACAACTCAAATCATCCCCCAAAATGGGTCACAACTAAGCTCACAACTCAAGCTTTACATATGCATTGTACCCCCTTTAACATATTTACCATTTTCTTGTTTGTAACCATACTTATACATATTCGAACACTCTAATTAACCTTTCTAACATTCAATCATACCATTTCATGCATTATATTATATAATATCCTATTACTTAACAATTAAGCACGCTCAACAATATTAATTATGCACACAAAAAGGGTGCTTTGGGTCTTTAATCACTTTAAGAGTGGAGAGGAATTCGATGGTGAGTTCATCATGGCCATCTTTAAGGGTCCACCCCATTTCTTCAAGAGTACTGATGACTTCATCTTTCACACCCAATTTGTCGAGATTATCAACATTAAGGGTGTAGTTTGATTTGACCTTCTAGGTAGTGATACTGGCATACCGCTTCTCCTCCTCCTTTGAGAAGGCATTGAAGACATCATTAAAGGAAGAGATGTTGGAAGAAGAGGCCACTCCTTTGCCTTTGGAGGCTCTTGATTTCAAAGTAACAGTTTTTGGTGCCATTGGAGAGGGTGAGTAGAAAGGGAGTTTAAAGATATTGAGTTTTAGAGAGAAAATACTTGAGAGAGAGAGAGTTTGATGCAAAAGTGAGGAAAAGAATAAGAATATTGAGGTATTTATAGAGTTTGAAGAGGCATGTTACCATTTGAGGTGTTTTAATGGGAGTTATGCCATATGGATTTGATTGGTGGTAGTTACAAAAGGCTGCCATCGAGGCAGTCCCGACCGAGACTAGGAGGTTCCTGACTGGAAACTTTCCAACGGTCAGAAAAATTTGAATTTTTGGATGCAGTCCGGAGGGGGACAGGTAGCTTCCTGAGCGTACACATTTAAAAAGATGCAATGGTTAGATTATTTTCAAATGTCCCGACCGGGAAATGGGGTTTTCCGAATGAGAAAAGATGAATTACATTGGTTAATTCAAAGACTAAGAAGTCGCGAGCGGGAGGGATAATGTCCAGAGCGGAACATTGTTCCCGAGCGGGAAATATGTTTCCTGAGCCGGAGTTATAGGCACTTAGAGGATTAGAGGAAAAGAAGGAAATATGACTAAAGTACCCTAGTGTGGCATATCATAGGTTATGATCATGAATGATTTTTGATAATAAGAATCTCTTAGCTCATTAAATTGAACTTTGATATACTAAAAATATCAACTTATGTATGCAAAAGTTCATGAATCAAACAAGAAGCATAACATCTATATCAATCAAATAAAGAGCATATAATTCATATAAACATGTTTATACATGTAAAAACATGATTTAAAGTTTTCTCAACACAATGTGCTCCCATCAAGCATACCAAGCTCTCTTTTTATAAAGCAAAATCTTTCATCATTTAAGGGCTTGGTAAATATATCTACCGATTGGTTTTCAGTGTTAATAAAATCTAACACCACATCACCATTTTGGATATGATCTCTTAAAAAAATGATGTCTTATATCAATATGTTTACTTCTAGAATGTTGAATGGGATTCTTTGAGAGATTTATTGCACTAGTATTATCACATTTGATAGGAATGTGATCAATCACTTGGCCATAATCCTTGAGTTGTTGTTTTATCCAAAGAACTTGAGTGTAACAATAACCCGCCACCACATATTTTGCATCAGCGGTGGATAAGACAACCTAAACTTGTTTCTTTCTATGACAAGGAAAACATTCACCAATAAAGTGATAAGGTCCGGATGTGTTTTTCTATCCAAAAGACCACCAGCTTAGTTGGCATCCGAAAAACCAATAATATGAAATGAAATATTCCTAGGATACCATAAGCGTAAATGCATAGTACCAAGAAGATATTTCAAAATTCTTTTCACCGCATTCAAATGTGATTCTTTAGGACATGATTGAAATCTAGCACACAAGCATACACTATACATAATATCAAGTCTAGAGGCGGTTAAATAAAGAAGTGACTGATCATACCTCTATAAAGCTTTTCATCAATAGCTTTACCCTTTTCATCTTTATCTAATTTTATTGATGCATCCATTGGAGTCTTGGCATTCTTTCATTCATCCATCCCAAGCTTTTTGATCAATTCCTTAGTATACTTGGATTGGTTGATGAAGATGCCATCTTTGCTTTGCTTAATTTGATGTGTAAGAATTTAAGCTCTCCTATTATGCTCATTTCAAATTCCCTAGTCATACACTTAGCAAAATCTTAGAAAAATCCTCATTAGTAGACCCAAAGATAATGTCATCAATATAAATTTGAACAATAAGAGTGTCATGCTTATGTTTTTTAATAAAAAGAGTTGTATCAACGTACCCTTTTGAAAATCCATTTTCTATGAGAAAGACACTAAGTCTTTCATACCAAGCTTTAGGGGCTTGCTTTAATCCATATAAGGCCTTAGTAAGTTTATAGACATGGTTTGGAAAAGCATGATCTTCAAAACTGGGAGGTTACTCAACATAGACTTCCTTTGATATAAAACCATTTAAAGTGCACTTTTTACATCCATTTAAAAAAGCTTGAAATTCATGTGACATGCATATGCTAGTAAAAGACAAATTGCTTCTAATCTTGCTATAGGGGCAAAGGTTTCATCATAATCAATGCCTTCCTCTTGGTTATACCCTTTGGCAACCAATCTAGCCCTGCTTCTTTCTATATTACCATCCTTATCTAGTTTGTTCCTATAGACCCACCTACTCCCAATAATTGAGTAGTACTTAAGTCTTGGAACTAAGGTCCAAACCTTATTCCTCTCAAATTGATTAAGTTCATCTTGCATAGCAATCACCCAACTCTCATCATCCAAAGCTGCATCAATTGACTTTGGTTCAATTTGAGATAAACAAGCAAGATTAGAATCAAGAAATTTGGAACGAGTACTTACACCTTTTACAGGATCACCAATGATTTTTTCCTTTGGGTGGTTTCTTGCAAACCTCCACTCCCTTGGTAGCTCATTGGTTCCTTGCTCTTAAGCTTGGGGCTGCTCTTCCTTTTGAAATTGTTCCTCTTATTCCTCATCAAGATCATTCTTCTTTGTTGAATCCTCTTGCTCCCCTTGATCAAGATTGAGATTCTCCATGGAAGCTACAACATCATCTAAAGGAATACCTTTCCCAAGATCAGGTCTATAGGATTCATCAAAATAACATGCATAGACTCTTCTATAACCAATGTTATTTTATTGAAGACTCTATAAGCTTTGCTAGAGGTGGAATAACTAAGAAATATGCCTTCATCTGATTTTAAGGCAAAATTTCCAAGGTTATCCTTGGTATTT
Organism: Balakata baccata; assembly: GCA_949630135.1. Taxonomy (NCBI): domain Eukaryota; kingdom Viridiplantae; phylum Streptophyta; class Magnoliopsida; order Malpighiales; family Euphorbiaceae; genus Balakata; species Balakata baccata. The sequence goes on from CATIWF010036755.1 coordinate 9,199, forward strand.
AATATGAAGCATTTGCAACCGAATACTCTAAGATATGAGATCTTGGGTTTTCTTCTATTCCAAAACTTATAAGAGGTTTTATTTAATATAGGTCTTTTGAAAACATGGTTTGCAACATAACATACAATATTAGTGGTTTCCGCCCAAAAGTAGGTTGGTAAACCATAATCATTAAGCATTGTTCTACCCATTTCTACTAATGTTCGATTTTTCTTTTCAACTACTCCATTTTGTTGAGGAGTTGTTGGTATGAAAAAATCATGAGAAATACCATTTTCTAAACAATAGTTTTTAAAAATATCATTTCCAAACTCTTTGCCATGATCACTTCTAATCTTAGAGATACCATGTCCCTTCTTGTTTTGGACTCTCTTAGCAAAGTGCTTGAAGTTTTCAAAAGTATCACTTTTATTAACTAAGAAAATTACCCAAGTAAACCTAGAGTAATCATCAACAATAACAAATTCATAATGTTTTCCACCTAAGCTAGCAACTCTACTTAGTCCAAACAAATCAAGATGCAATAATTGAAGAGGTCTAGAGGTGCATACAATATTTTTGAGCTTGAATGATGATTTGTGTTGCTTGCCTCTTTGACATGGCTCACAAGTCTTATCCTTCAAATATTTGACCTTTGGGAGCCCATCTACTAGTTCATATTTGCTAAGGCTTTGAATTAAGTCCTTACTTGTATGCCCAAGTCTTCTATACCGTAGCCAAGATTCTTCACTAATATACACAAGATAACTTGAGGAAGCATTAGTTAGCTTGTGTAAGTCAATTATGTAAGTATTGCCATCCTTTCTCCTTTGAATATCTCTTGACCATTAAAAGAGATCACCAGACATTCATTGGAGCTAAAGGTGACTTTGTTTCCCATATCACATACTTGACTCACACTTAAACCATCAACAAACATTAAATCATCTATGATTGAAATACCATTAAGTCCTACGGAACCAATACCAATTACCTTACCCTTAGCATTATTTCCAAAGGTAACCTTACCTCAATCCACATGTTTGAGACTAGTGAAGAAGTTTTTGTTTTCGGTCATGTGCCTTGATCATCCACTATCCAAGAGCCATAAATTTTCATTGCTTGAGGATTTAAGGCATACCTATAACACGTAGATTCAAGTTTGGCTTTTAGGTACCCAAATAAACTTAGGTCCTTGGGGGTTAGTTCTTGAGAGATCCCAATCGGATTTCCTTATTGAACAATGAATGTTAATATGCCTAAACTCCATGTAATAGTGGCATTGCTTAATCTTAAAGGACTCTTGCCATTTTACTTGGGGTTTTGGCCTCATAACCTTCTTGTTTGAAACATAAGAGGAAGTGCAACAACAAACACAATCATATGTAATAGGTGCTTTCCTAGGTGCATGCCTTTTATACAAAAAGGTATGGTTTCCCTCTTAAGCCAAGTGAGCCTTTGCTACTTCTTCTTTGAGTAGGGGCTTTAATGTGTGATTTATTTTTAGCCTTAGAGGCACCTACCTCAATTCAGGAGGTTTGTGGTGTGGAAGCTCTTACAAAAGTAGTTCTAGGTGTGGATGAAGATGATGCTTCATTAAAGCCTAAGTCATGTCTCACTAAGGGAGGTCTTTGAGATACAATAAAGGTATCCAAACTTTTCTTCCCCTTGTGAAATTTAGAGATAGAAGTCTTAATTCCTTAATCTCATTTTTTAAAATATTGTTTTCTTGAAGTAAAGAATAGGTTGAGGGTCTAGATGAAAACTCATCTAATGACTTCTTAAGAGAAGCATTAGAAGTTTTTAGCTCTTCCACGACCTTTTGAAGGCTGGATAAATCATCCTTAAGTTTGGAGCTATTTTTCTTATAAAAATTAACTTTTTTTTACATCTCTCTAATTCAAGACTCATGACCTTAATAAAATCTTCATCTTCATCATCATTATCATCACAAGTATTTAATGTAAAAAAGAAAGCAGTAGAAGTTACCTTATTAGAATTATCCTTCAAAGCCATAAAGCACAAGTTGGCTACATCTTCTTGGCTCCCCTCATCATCACTTGATGTAGGATCATTCCATACAGCTTTATGGCCTTTGTCTCCTCCATCCTTTTGAGACTTGCCCTTGCACTTCTTAAGCCTTGGAGTGGCCTTTCCTTCCACATTCATAGCACTTCATCTGTTGAAGTTGGATGAGGAGCCTTTGAATTTTGATGCCCTTTGCTTGTAGTTTTTTATAGTCCCATACTTATTGACTATTATTCTCTTTGCTCTTCTAGATAGTATGGCTATCTCCCTATCCTCTTCTTCACTTGCCCCATCATCACTAATGAGGTCCAAGTCATACCTTTGAGGAGGTGGTGCTTACCTTGAGAGCAAGGAGCTTTTTCTTCTCTCTTTCTCATTTAAGCTCCTTTTCCCTTATAAGAGCCATCTTATGTGTTAGAAGCTAGCTAATGAGCACATTGGTAGAAATGGTGCTCAAATCCTCATTGGCTTCTCTATGCCTGCCACCCTTGAACCATAATCCTTCATTGGAAGACTTCTTAATATCTTGTTATTTACATCTTCAAGGCTTGTATGTCTTCCATATTTTTTCATATTATTGATGATGGAGAGTAGGCAGTTTGTGATCTCGGTGATGGTCTCATTAGGCTTCATCTTGAAGAGTTCATATTCATTTATTAAAAGTTGAATCTTTCTTGAATGAACTTGCTTTGTGCCTTCATGGTAATTATCCAAAGTCCTCCACATACTATAGGCAGTTGGACAATGTTGAACTCTCCCACACTCTTCAAGAGAGAGAGAGAGAGAGCTTGCTAAGATGGCCATAGCCTTCTTATTCTTGCCATTTGCTCTTTTGTGTGGTTGAATCCACTCATCTCTTGGAAGAGGTTCATCTTCTCCTTCAACATTCTTTTATGTTAGTGGTGTCCATTCCTTGTGAACACTATCCCATACATCAGTTCCTTGACTATCCAAGTATGCTTCCATTCTAAACTTCCAATTGGCATAGTTTGACCCATCAAAGTAAGGTTTGAGGTTTTGGAATCCTTTTTGGGCCATTGTAGATCTTTGCTATACCAGATGAAACTTGATTTCTAGACCTTGCTTTGATACCAATTATTGCCCAAACAATCACCAAGAAGGGGGGGGGGGATGAATTGGTGGGAAAATAAAATTTTTGCACATACACAAGAAAGCTAAAAGGATAGAAGAGATAGAGACACAAATTTTATAGAAGTTCAGATGTTAACTAACCCTACTCCTCTCCCCAATCTCAATTAGGTATTCATTAATCTAACCACTTAGATTACAAATGGAGTTTTTGCTAGCTCACTCCCAACTAGGTGTTTTACCAAGGCTAAAACTCAACCCAAATTTCCCTTGTGTTTTTATAGCTCACATAACAATTAATTCCTTATAATTTGGCTCACACTACCCAATTACAAGATAACCCAAGTGTTTGAAGGCTAACACTTGAACCCATACACAAACAATTATTGAAGAAGGATTGAGAAAACAAATTGCAAGAGTTTTGGCACTTAGAAAGTAGTTGGATCAATTAAATGGCCTTTTGGTAGGGTATTTATATTGATTGCCCACTAATTAGCCATTACAAATTAGTGTCATAACTCTTTCTAATGTTCTATTACAAGTGCATTAAATGCTATCTGTAGAGAGGGGTTCACGATCGGGAACATAGCTTTCCTAATCGGTAAATGGCCTATTTTGACATGTGGCATTTCTAGTTGGCTAAACCCTCTATCGGCTAGTTCCTATCCAATTTTCCCTATCGAGACTCCTAGTTTCCTAGTCGGGACATGCCTAATGATGGCCTTGAGTGCTTCCCGGTTAGGACTGTACTTCTCGGTCGAGATCTCAGTCAATTTCACTTTGGTCATTTTGACTTTATGATGACGTGACATACTTTAGTCGTATCTCCTCTTCAACAGTCATGTCCTTTTGAATTTCCCGATTGGACTATAACATGTCCTAGTCTAGAAATGGTATCTCCTAGTCAGGTGATGTCTTGTCCCAGTTTGCTTCGACTTCTGGAACTTTGGAAGATTAGAAGGCAGTATTTCCCATTTTGGATATACATTTCCGGTCTATACTTAAGTCTTGGTGGAGAAATACTTGTCTTGGGAGTTACACATGTCCAGGAAATGCTTGGCTTGTTTAATTTATAACCAAATATGCTAAAACTTTGAACACTATCAAAATAACACTCAGTGAAGATGTTGGTGACAATTAATTTGATTGTCAATATCAAAATAAAGAGCAATCACCCTAAGGTTAACAGAAGCTAAAAAATTTTTTGGGTGTTTTTTGCATCAAAATATTTTCAGACTGGATATGGTGTGGTCTAGGAAATGGAACTCTTTTAAATTAATAAAATTGAAGTGCTAAAATTATTTATTGAAGCCCATAAACATGTATAGTGCCCAATTCTCCACATTATTCTCTTACATAAAATTTTGATTTGTAGGAACCCTTTTATCTCAATTTGATTTGATTTGCTTTATAGGAACTATAAAACTAATTAAATTTTCTAGGCTTAGTTTATGATTAAATTTATAAATCAAATATATATATATATATATATATATATATACTGATAAAGTAGAACATTAGAAAACATTGAGAATATGAACAAATATAATTAGTGGATGCCATGCCAATAATATTTGTCACTATCAATTGATTTGCATAAAGTAAACTTGCCACTTTTATCCTTCTAGATTAGAATATTGTATGTTGTTAATCTTAGGGTGATTGCTCTCTATTTTGATCTTGACAATCAAATTATATGTCAATAACATCTTTATTGAGTGTTGTTTTGATAATGTTCAAAGTTTTAGCACATTTGGTCATAAATTCCTCATTGAACAAGTCAAGCATTTCCTAGAGACGCGTAACTCTCGACCGGGACTCAAGTACAAACTGGGAAATGTGTGTCCAAACCGGAGAAAATTATCTTCTAATCTTCCAAAGTTCCAGTAGCGAAAGCAGATCGGGACAGGAGATGTCCTGATCCGGACACTTTATAGTCCGATCGAAAAATTCAAAAGGACATGACCGTTAAAAAGGAGATACCACTAAAATGTGCCAAGTCATCATAAAGTCAAAAGGACCAAAGTCAAATTGACCGAGGTCCCGACTGGGAATCACTTAAGGCCAGCAGACCTAAGTCCTTGGCTATGGCATCATCGAGCAAGTCTTGACCAGAACACAAGGAGTCCCGACCAGGAAAATTGAATACGAACCAGCCGTTGGAGGGTTCAGCCAACCAAAAGATGCCACGTGTCAAAATAGGCCATTTCTCGATCGAGAAAGTTATGTTCCCGACCGGGAACTCTCTCTGTAGATAACATTTAATGCATTTGTAAGAGAATGTTAGAAATAGTTATGACACCACTTTATAACAGCTAATTGGTGGGTAATCAATATAAATACCCTACCAAAAGGCCATTTAATTCAACTAACCACTATTTTTTCAATCCTTCTTCATTAATTATTTATGCAAGGGTTCAAGTGTTAAGCTTCAAACACTTGGATTATCTTGTCATTAGGTAGTGTGAGCCAAATTACAAGAAATTGGTTGCTGTGTGAGCTATAAAAACACAAGGAAAATTTTGGGTTGAGTGTTAGCCTTGGTAAAACACCTAGTTAGGAGTGAGCTAGCTAAAACTCCATTTGTAAATCTAAGTGGTTAGCTTAGTAAATACCCAATTGAGATTAGGGAGAGGAGTAGGGTTAGTTAACACCCAAACCTCTATAAAATTTGTGTCTCTATCTCTTCTATCTTTTTGGCTTCCTTATGTGTGCAAGAATTTTTATTTACCCACCAATTCATCCCTCCCCCCTCCTTCTTGGTGATTGTTCGGACAACAATTCGTATCAGAATAAGGTCTTGAAATCAAGCTTTATCAACTTTAGCAAAAATCTATAATGGCCCAAGAAGGATTCCAAAGCCTCAAATCTTACTTTGATGGGTCAAACTATGCCCATTGGAAGTTTAGAATGGAAGCATACTTGGATAGTGAAGGAACTGATGTATGGGACAATGTTCACAAGGAATGGACACCACCAACAAAGAAGAATTTTGAAGGAGAAGATGAACCTCTTCCAAGAGATGAGTGGATTCAACCGCATAAAAGAGCAAATGGCAAGAATAAGAAGCCTATGGCCATCCTAGCAAGTTCTTTTTCTCTTAAAGAGTGTGGGAGAGTTCAATATTGTCCAAGCGCCTATAATATATCGAGGACTTTGGAGAACTACCATAAAGGCACAAAGCAAGTTCGTTCAAAGAAGATTCAACTCCTAATGAACGAGTATGAACTCTTCAAGATAAAGCCTAATGAGACCATCACCGATATGACAAACTGCCTACTCTCCATTATCAACAACATGATGAAATATGGAAGACATATAAATCTTGAAGATGTAAATAATAAGATCTTGAGAAGTCTTCTAATGAAGGACATTGGATCAAGGGTGATCAAGGGTGGCGGGTATAGAAGAAGCAAATGAGGATTTGAGCACCATTCCCACCGATGTGCTCATTGGCAAGCTTCTAACATATGAGATGGCTCTTGTGAGGGAAAAGGAACTTGAAGGAGAAAGAGAGAAGAAAAAACCTTTTGGTCTCAAGGTAAGGACCACCTCCTTAAAGGTTTAAGACTTGGACCTCATTAGTAATAATGGGGAAAGTGAAGAAGAGGATGAGGAGATAGCCTTGCTATCTATGAGAGTAAAGAGAATGATAGTAAGGAAGTATGGGACTATAAAAAAAACTATAGGCCAAGGGCCTCAAAGTTCAAAGACTCCTTATCCAACTTCAATAAGAATAAGGAAGAGATGAAGTGTTAAGAATATGGGAAGAAAGGCCATATCAAATCTGAATGTCCAAGGCTCAAGAAGTACAAGGGCAAGTCTCATAGGGATGGAGGAGACAAAGGCCATAAAACTACATGGGATGATTCTACATCAAGTGATGATGAGGAGAGCCAAGAGGATGTAGCCAACTTGTCCTTTATGGCTTTAGAGGACAACTCTAATGAGGTAACTTCCACTTCTTCCTATTTTACTTTAAATGCTTGTGGTGATGATGATGATGATGATGATGATCTTATTGAAGTCATAAGTTTAGAATTAGAAAGATATAAAAAGAAAGTTGATTTTCGTAAGAAAAATAGCTCCAAACTTAAGGATGATTTATCCAACCTTCTAAAGATTGTGGAAGAGTTAAAAACCTTTATTGCTTCTCTTAAGAAGTCATTAGATGAGTTCTCATCTAAACCCTTAACCAGTTCTTTACTTAAAGAAAACAATACTTTGAAAAATGAAGTTAAGGAATTAAGACTTTTTATTTCTAAATTCCTCAAAGGGAAGGAAAGTTTGGATACCCTTATTATATCTCAAAGACCTACCTTAGTGAGACATGGCTTAAGCTTTAATGGAGCACCATTTTCATCCACACCTAGAACTATTTTTGTAAAAGCTTCCACACCACAAACCCCCTCAATTGAGGTAGGTGCCTTTAAGTCTAAAAACAAATCACACATTAAAGCCCCTACTCAAAAGAAAAGTAACAAAGGCTCACTAGGCTTAAGAGGGAAACCTCAAAGAGCCAACCATGCCTTTTTGTATAAGAGGCATGCACCTAGGAAAGCATCCCTACACATGATTGTATTTGTTGTTGCACTTCCTCTTATATTTCTAACAAGAAGGTTATCAGGCCAAAACCCTAAGTAAAGTGGCAAGAGTCCTTTAAGACTAAGCAATGCCACTATTTCTTGGTGTTTGGGCATATTAACATTCATTGTTTAATAAGGAAATCCCATTGGGATCTCTCAAGAGCTAACCCCCAAGGACCCAAGGTTGTTTGGGTACCTAAAAGCCAAAATCGAATCTATATGTTATAGGTATGCCTTAATTCCTAAAGAAATGAAAATGTATGGCTCTTGGATATTGGATGCTCAAGGTACATGACCGGAAACAAAAACCTCTTCACTAATCTCAAACATATGGATAAAGGTAAGGTGACCTTTGGAAACAATGCTAAGGGTAAGGTAATTAGCATTGGCTCCATAGGACTAAATGGTATTTCAATCATGGATAATGTAATATTTGTTGATTGTCTAAAGTATAACTTTTTAAGTATGAGTCAATTATGTGATAAAGGAAACAAAGTCACCTTCAGCTCTAATGAATATCTAGTGATCTCTTTAAATGGTCAAGAGATATTCAAATGAGAAAGAGATAGCAATACTTACATAATTGACTTACACAAGTTAACTAATGTTTCCCCTAGTTGTCTTGTGTCTATTAGTGAAGAATCTTGGCTATGGCATAGAAGACTTGGGCATGCAAGTATGGACTTAATTCAAAGCCTTAGCAAAGATGAACTAATAGATGGGCTCCCAAAGGTCAAATAATTGAAGGATAAGACTTATGAGCCATGTCAAAGAGGCAAGCAGCACAAATCATCATTCAAGCTCAAAAATGTTGTAAGCACTTCTAGACCTCTTCAATTATTGCATCTTGATTTGTTTGCACCTAGTAGAGTTGCTAGCTTGGGTGGAAAACATTATGCATTTATGATTGTTGATGATTACTCTAGGATTACTTGGGTAATTTTCTTAGCTCATAAATGTGATACTTTTGAAAACTTCAAGCACTTTGCCAAAAGAATCCAAAATGAGAAGGGATATTATATCTCTAAGATTAGAAGTGATCATGACAAAGAGTTTAAAAATGATATTTTTGAAAACTATTGTTTAGAAAATGGTATTTCCCATGATTTTTTGACACCAAGTACTCCTCAATAAAATGGGGTAGTTGAAAGGAAAAATCGAACATTGGTAGAAATGACTAGAACAATGCTTAATGATTATGGTTTACCAACCTACATTTGGGCAGAAGCCACTAATACCACATGTTATATTGCAAACCATATTTTCAAAAGACCCATTTTAAATAAAACCTCTTGTGAGCTTTGGAATGGAAGAAAACCCAAGATATCATATCTTAGAGTATTTCGTTGCAAATGCTTCATATTAAATACCAAGGACAACCTTGGAAAATTTGCCACAAAATCGAATAAGGGCATATTTCTTAGTTACTCCACCTCTAGCAAAGCTTATAGAGTGTTAGCATATGTATATCACATGAATTTCAAGCTTTTTCAATTAGATGTAGAAAGTGTTTTTTTAAATGGCTTTATATCGAAGGAAGTATATGTTGAGCAACCTCCCGGTTTTGAAGATCATGCTTTTCCAAACCATGTCTATAAACTCACTAAGGCTTTATATGGATTAAAGCAAGCCCTTAAAGCTTGGTATGAAAGACTTAGTGCATTTCTCTTAAATAATGGATTCTCAAAAGGGCATGTTGACAAAACTCTTTTATTAAAAAACATAAGCATGACACTCTTATTGTTCAAATTTATGTTGATGACATTATCTTTGGGTCTACTAATGAGGATCTTTGCCAAGACTTTGCTAATTTTATGACTAGGATATTTGAAATGAGCATGATGGGAGAGCTCAAATTCTTCCTTGGACTCCAGATCAAGCAAAGCAAAGATGGCATCATCATCAACCAATCCAAGTACACTAAGGAATTGATCAAAGAATTTGGGATGAATGATTGCAAGAATGCCAAGACTCCAATGGGTACATCAACGAAATTAGATAAAGATGAAAAGGGTAAAGCTATTGACGAAAAGCTTTATAGAGATATTATCGGCTCACTTCTTTATTTAACCACCTCTAAATCCAATATTATGTATAGTCTATGCTTGTGTGCTACATTTCATTCATGTCCTAAAGAATCACATTTGAATCCGGTAAAAAGAATTTTAAAATATCTTCATGGCACCATGCATTTAGGCTTATGGTATCCTAGGAATACTTCATTCCATATAATTGGTTTTTTGGATGCTAACTACACCAGAATTCTTTTGGACAGAAAAAACGCATCCGGAACTTGTCACTTTATTGGTGAATGTTTAGTTTCTTGGCATAGTAAGAAACAAGTTTCAGTTGCCTTATCCACCACCAAAGTAGAATATGTGGCAGGGGTTGTTGTTGCACTCAAGTTCTTTGGATGAAACAATAACTCAAGGATTATGGCCAAGTAATTGATCACATTCCCATCAAATGTGAAGTAAACCTATTGACATAAGACATCATTTTTTAAGAGATCATGTCCAAAATAGTGATGTAGTGTTAGATTTCATTGACACCGAAAACCAATTAGCGGATATTTTTACCAAACTCTTAAATGATGAAAGGTTTAGTTTTATAAAAAGAGAGTTTGGTATGCTCGATGGGAGCACATTGATTTGAGAAAACTTTAAATCATGCTTTTACATGTATGAAAATGTTTATATATGAATTATATGCTCTTTATTTGATTGATGTGGATACTATGCTTTTTGTTTATTTCATAAACATTTGCAAACACAAGTTGATTTTTTAAGTCTATTGAAGTTCAATTTAATAAGCTTAAAGACTCCTATCATCAACAATCATTCATGATTATAAACTATGATATGCCACACAAGAGTCTTTAGACACATCTCCTTTCTTTCCTTTAAAATTCTCTGAGTATCTATAACTCCTGCTCGGGAAACACATTTCCCACTCGAGAATAGTATCCCACTCGGGAAATTGTCCCTCCCGCTCACAACTTCATGGTCTTTGTATTGACTTAAGTAAATCCTCATGTCCTACTCAGGAAACCACTTTTCGTGGTCGGGACATTTGAAAATTATCCCACTATTGCACCTTTTTAAATGTGCATGCTCAGGACAACACCTGTCCCCCTCGGGATTGTGTCCAAAAATTCAATATTTTTTTACCATTGGAAGGTTCCCAATCAGGAACCCCTTAGTCCCGTTTGAGACTGCCTCGATGGCAGCCTTTTGTAATTGCCACCAATCAAATCCATCTGCTATAACTCCCATTTAAACAGCTCAAACAATAACATACATCTTCAAACTCTATAAATACCCCACACTATTCTTCTTCTTTTCCACACTTATATACCAAAACTCTCTCTCTCTCCCAGATTTTTACTCTCTAAACTCAAAATCTTCAAACTCCCTCTATACTCACCCTTTCCAATGGCACCAAAGGTTGGCACTTCAAAATCAAAAGCCTCCAAAGGCAAAGAAGTGGCTTCTTCCTCCAACTTCTCTTCCTTCAATGATATCTTCAATGCCTTCTCAAGGGAGGAGAAGAAGTAGTATGCCAACGTCACCATAAAGAAGTTCATATCAAACCGTACCCTAAATCTTGATGATCTTGACAAATTGGGTGTCAAAGATGAAGTTATTGGTGCCCTTGAAGAAATGGGGTGGAAAAATTTCATCATGCCCCTTGAAGATGGCCAAGATGAACTCACTATCGAATTCCTCTCCACTCTTTAAGTGATCAAAGACCCAAAACACCCTTTCGGCTATTACAACATTCAATTTCGTCTCTTTGACCACCATAAGAGATGATAAAGCATCAACTTACAGATGCTTGTGGCTTCAAAAAGGTATGTCTCATCAATACTCAAGCCATGCATCTTTCTCCCCTTGATGTGTGGAAAAGCATCTCACTTGAAACCCATCTTAACAAGAAATCTAAGGCAAAACACATCAAGACACTTTCTCACTTCATCCTCCATAAAATCATCACTTTCACTATCAATGCAAGAAGTGAAAGCAACGAGAAAGTCACTCATGAAAGCCTTCTATACCTTTATGCCATGATTCATAATCGGCCTACTAAAACGACCCATCTTCTTCTTAACAAATTTCAATCCATGGTCTCCACTACTAAATGAACCATCTCTTTTCATGCTCAAATCACTATCTTGCAAGGTATCTTTATCTTATAACAGATGAAAATTGTGCACTTTTCTCTTCATCTTGCTCTCAATATGAGAGCTTCTTGGACATCCAATATCTCCTCAATTGCAAGGCCCTTCAAGGAAGTTGATACCTTTTTCTATGCCTTTGGAGAGCATGGCGCCCAAAAGGCAACTCAAGAGACCACAAGGAAGCACACAAGGCTTTCCATAAGAGGAGAAAGTTCAAGAGCACCAGAAATGCCTCCACCACCACCTTCTCAACCACAACAGATCACCTTGCAAAGTCATTATGACTTTCAAATGCAATCCTTCAACACCATGAGGGATATGATGCAACACCTTCATTTGTATATTCAAAACATGCAAGGGCAACTCAATCTTAATGTTTGCATTCATAGCTTTGAACAAGCTCCACCATTTAAGGGGGAGCAAGGCATTCATGAAGAGGAAGAGGGTGGTGAAGAGGAAGAGCAAGATGAGGTAAGTGATGAAGAGGGAGATGCATATCTTAGTCTTTTTCTCTTTCATTTTTAGGCTAAGTACTTAGATGTATGGTTATGTCATATTTAGATTACACATTCTTTTTTTTTATGAAACACATTTCTATTTTCAATAAAATGGTTTCTTATTATTTATCTCTTACTCTACTTGGTGATTGCCTCTTTTTGCTTTATATGCATCCATTATTTTTGATATTGACAAAGGGGGAGAAGAACATTAAAACTATGCAAAAAATTAACTTTATTTTTGAAATGATAACTTAATCAATTATTTTGACTTAAGTAATTCAATACGTTTTCTGCCTTTAAATGATATGAAACTTTGCATGCTTATTATTCAATATGTCAATTTGATAATAGCACCATCACTTTGTTATTTTTGCCTAGTTTGATTGTCAAAATCAGAAAGGGAGAGATTGTTAACATTAGGGTGATTGCTCTCTATTTTGATCTTGATAATCAAATTATATGTCACTAACATCTTCATTGAGTGTTGTTTTGATAGTGTTCAAAGTTTCAGCACATTTGGTCATAAATTCCTCATTGAACAAGTCAATCATTTTCTAGAGATGCGTAACTCTCGACCGAGACAAGTTTCTCCTAACTAAGACTCAAGTACAAACCCAGAAACATTGCCTTCTAATCTTCCAAAGTTCCAGTAGCGGAACAAGATCGGGACAGGAGATGTCCTTACCGGGACATGCCAATTCTAGACCGGGATATTTTATAGTTCGATTGGGAAATTCAAAAGAACATGACAGTTGAAAAGGAGACACCACCAAAATGTGTCAAGTCATCATAAAGTCAAAACGACCAAAGTCAAACTGATTGAGGTTCCGACTGGGAATAACTCAAGGCCAACACACCTAATAAAGGGTTTTGATCATGTATCACATACATATAACGCAGCGGAAAATAAAAATTTTCAAAACCCGAATCAAAGGATTTTCATGTGCCAATTAAAACTAATTTAACCAAAGAAAATTCAGAATTTATACCTTTATAATTT